>PVIH01003447.1:0-160519 GCA_004025045.1 Sigmodon hispidus
TATGTGGTCTCCCTCCTCCTTGTCTAGTTCCCCTTTATCTCTTCATAACACAATATTCTGTTTTCCCTTCCTCAAAAGATTCTCTCCTCTCCTTGGTTCCTCAGTAACAACTCAACCTCTGTGGTTACTTCGATTCAACACTCATATCTAAAGCTTAAAATCTAGCATCCATGTGCAAGAGAAAACATGCACTATTTGTCTTTTGGGGGTCTGGGTTACGTCACCCAGGATGGTTATTTCAAGCTCCACCTATTTATTTGAAATTTTCATATTTTTATTTTTCCTCACAGCTGAATATATCCCATTGTCTAAACATACCACATTTTTTATTATCTATCCATCAATTGATGGACATGTACTAAGGACATCTAGGTTGCTTCCAATGTCTAGCTATTATGAATAGAGAAACAATGAACATGAATTAGCAAGTATCTCTGTAATAATGTGTTGAGTCCTTTGCGTGTATGCCCGAGGCTGCTATACCTGTGTTTTGTGTTAGATTAATTTTCAGCTTTTTAAGGAGCTTCCACACAATGACTATACCATTTTGCATTGAATAAGTATTACCCCTTTCCAGAATCCTTCCCAGATTATTTTACTTATCTTGGTCATTCTGATTGGGTAAGATGAAATCTCAAAGTAATTTTAAATTACATTTCCTTTGAGTTTCTCTCATTTAGGGTAATGTTTGCTGAGGGCTTGGGTTGCTGCTGACTGACTTTATTGTGTTGAGGTGTGGCCCTCATATCCTTATTTTCTCCAGGACTTTTATCATGAAGGGTATTGAATTTTGCCAAAGGCCATTCCTACATCTAGTGATTGTGTGTTTTGGTGCCTTTCAGTCTGTTTATGTGGTGGATTAGATTTATTGACTTACGTATGTTGAACCATTTTTACATCTCTGAGATCAAGCCTATTTGACCCTATTTGGTAGATGATCTTTTCTATGTGATTTTGAATAAGGTTTGCAAATACTTTATTGAGAAATCTCATATCTCTGTTCATAAAAGATATCAGTCTGTGTTTTCTTATCTTTCACCATGGTGCCCTATCCCATAGCTATAATTCACAGCCCCCTCCCCATTATGTTCCCAGCCATGTCCAGTCAGTCACCTCAGCTCTGCAGATTTCATAGCAGGTGGTACCACTTCTTCAGCAATGCCCACAGGCTCCCATTTCCCCATAGGTGTTTTCATGATTAACAGCCTTCGGCAGTTATTCGACTCTATTTCTACATTCTACAGTGAAAAATTCTTAGTACATGTCCTTTCAAAATGATAGTCTTCGGGGGCTGGAGAGATGGCTCAGCGGTTAAGAGCACCGTCTACTCTTCCAGAGGAAGCGGGTTCGATTCTCCAGCACCCACATGGCAGCTAACAACTGTCTGTAGTTCCAGTTCCAGGCAAACACCAAGGCAAATAAATAAATAAATAAATAATTAAATAAATAAAGTTTAAAAACAAACAAACAAACAAAAAAATGATAGTCTTCTGGGGCAACCCACATGGCAGCTAACAACTGTCTGTAGTTCCAGTTCCAGGCAAACACCAAGGCAAATAAATAAATAAATAAATAAATAAATAAATAAATAAAGTTTAAAAACAAACAAACAAACAAAAAAATGATAGTCTTCTGGGGCAACCTGAAAGCTTAGTGCCCCGGATTGCTTCCATCTCAGTATTGCTCCATAGCAGCCAGGCTTTGCTTACTGGGCAAATTTTCAATTTAAAAAAAAAAAAAAAAGGAAATGAAATGAAAGTTTATGAAAAAAATGAATTAAATTTTTCTTTAACTAAATGCTTTGTCTGTGGATTTTATGTTTAAGGTGGAAATGTGGAGGTAGTTTTCAAAATGCTTTCTTTTCCTCTAACCTACCACTAAGTATTTAAACTATTTCCTGTCGAAACACGTGCATTTTTTTTTCAAGTCACTAGCACAGCTGAACAATAAAGATTGAGAGTCAGTTCCTGAAAGAGATGTCTGAAAAAGCAGAGGGATGTTTCCAGCTTGGTTTGCCTTTTGTATGGGAGGATCTGGTGTAGCTAAGGAGCAGAGGAATTGTCAAGCATGTGTAAGACCTCAGGATCATCCCAAGCACACACATTCATGTGAGTGCACACTCGAGCACACACACACACACTTATACATCACACCATACCACTAGAAGGATGAGGCTGAGCAACAATTTCCTGACTGATTTTTTTGGAGGGGTGTTGGAAGGATTGTGTGTTTCACTAGGGATGAAAGGATCCTGGCTCACACAGGATATTATTTATCAAGATTAAGGCATGCCATATGGACTATATTAGGGCTCAGTGGGTGGTGCTTGAATGTAAATTACAGATGCCCAAGGAGGAGCACAATCACAATCCTCATTTTTCTTATAGTTCATATTCCCTTAATGTATTAAAGAGCTAATATTAAAGTAATTCTTCCTTTGCCAGAATTCAGACTCTGGGACAGGATATGGACAAAACAGCAGCAGTCGTAGAGTTTATAACTTGTGTACAGTGGGCAGGAAAAGTTTCCATGCTGGCACAGATGCTGGATACCTCATGCCTCTCAGGCCCTGGCCCTGCACACACCTCTGTAGTACTTTGCCCTTTCTCCTCAGCCATTTCTGTGAGTTAGTTTGGGAACTAAAGCCACATTGCAAGTTCACTGAGCTCTGCAGGAAGGGAGTGAGTCAGTTTGACTTGAAGACTGAGTGTGAGATGCTCAGGAGGTTGTTTTGAGGCAGATAAATGCAGCCTGGATGAGGGTGGCCTGCCTTGCAGCTCCATTCCATGTCATTCAGACTTCACACAGGGCAGCACCTCACCCCTGCACGGCAACTGTCTGGAGCATTGTTGGGCTTTTCTACCAACACCCCACCCTACTTAGCCTTTTCCGTATCTTTGCTCAGGACCTGATCTGTGCTTTCCTAAGGTTTTCACGTGCCTTCCTTCTCTTTCTCGTGGGTATCAGGTTCAGTCTTTAGCTTGCACAACTCAACTCCAGCTAAGTGTCCCACAAGAGCCAGACATACCCATACCCATAAAACATAATTTGTTTTTCTAAGACAAATCCTATTATTTTATCATCTTTTATAAAAATTTAAGCTCTTCTACATAATATTAATCCAATTTTTTTCTTTTTTTTATTAAAAATTTTTCTCATACCTATCACAGCCCCCCCTTCTCCCAGTCCTTCCTCAGTCTCCCTCTACCCTGTTTACTCCCCAGAGAGGGCAAAGAATCCCACTGTGAGTGAGTCAACTGGGCCTGGCATATCCAGATGAAGTAGGACCAACTTCCTTCCTCAAGTATCAAGGTTGATAAAGGTGTTCCCCGCAGGGCATGTGCTCTGAGAAGCCAGTTCATGCACCAGGGATGGATTCTGGTCTGAGTGCCCATACCTTTTGATTGTCATCCATATTCAGAGGGTCAAGATCCATTCCATGAAGGTTTGTCAGCTCTCATTTCAGAGTCTGTGAGCTCCCAACACTATAGGACTACCTACTCCATGGGTCTTCCCATCATAATCCTCATCCCTCCACTCATGGAATCTCTCCTCCTTCTCTTCAGCTGGACCAGTAGCTCAGCACAGTGTTTAGCCATGGTTAATCTAACACTTTGGTCACATTAATTAACTGATTATACCCTATTAAATAACCCAAAGTTACTATTTAATTGCTGGAAGTATTGTTAATATAACAGCTATTCATAGAATTCCAGGGGAAGCCAAGACATAGAAGGTTTTAGAGTTTTCCTTGGAGACACAAAATGAGATTAAGACAGTTACAAGAAAAGAAAAATGCCAACAAAGAAAGAACAGGTTCATTTTATTATGGGTTGAACTTGGATTGCATTGTTGAAATTCTTGTAGAAAAGTCTCTATGATGCCCACTCTCTGGCTGTCTCCTTTGATGTGATGGCTGCAGTTTATTCTTATGAACATCATCTCCATGGCAACATTGTGATCCCTCATCCTAACACTTCAGCTCTAAGAATTTCCCTATTGTTTAAGACGAATCCTATGAAGTGACTCACAATAGTTAAGGCTATTATTCAGTTTCTATGTCAACTTCAAAGAATATTTGATCATAGTTTGGGGAGAGAAAACTCATATATTTTGGGACTAAATTTTATTTCATTTATAGGCATCTTTATTCTTGGCTGAGCTCACAATCATTCTTTTATGTCCATGATTCCCCCTTTTAGAGGATTTTGTCACATAAATTTTAGTCCTCTTAATGCACTTTTCCAAAATCTGTTTCCACTTGACTTTCCAAACCTTCTTTTCAAGCATGTCCACACTCTTCATTTCACAATTTTCTAAATATGTAGCTCTGTTATTCAAGCCAGGTAGTGTTCGTTTGTGAAGAGACTTATTTGTATAAATCACATTTACCAAAAGGTCTGGAGGAGCAGAAAAGCCTCATTGTTCCTCAGATACCTATGTCCTTCCAGCCTCCATCATCAACGTATCTCACGGTAGTCTCTCCCCCCATATTTCCTCCATAGACTTCTACTCATGCCTTAGAAATCTGGTTTTCTGAACTCCACACAAAGATCACAGCTGCTTCTTCTGCCACCTGGGGTGATTGTAGTTTTGATTTTTTTGGGTCAATGACATGTTTTTTGTGGTAATAGTATGTATGAGCATGCCATGCAGTATCCTTTTATACACTGTGCAAATGTTTGAAGGGACATATTTAGGTTTGTATTATCTGAGTAT
Organism: Sigmodon hispidus; assembly: GCA_004025045.1. NCBI lineage: Eukaryota > Metazoa > Chordata > Mammalia > Rodentia > Cricetidae > Sigmodon > Sigmodon hispidus. The sequence goes on from PVIH01003447.1 coordinate 4,720, forward strand.
GAAATGCATATGGGAAGGATCTGGTGATATCTGTGGCAGGGTTTCTATGATCACCATTTCCATTATTTCAAAACATTCAGTTGCAGGCACCTATGAAATTAATTATCATTATCTCTTGCATTTTTTTGCTTCTTGTTCAATTATATACCACTGAAGGATGTGAAGATTAGGGCTGCTGGGGGGGAACTCATCTAAATAAGGAGGTAGTTCAAGTTGCCCAATAAAACTCGATATGATTTGCTTCTATGTTCTTATCCCACAACGAGTAGTTTAACTGAACCTGGTTCATCTTCAAACATGAAAGCCAATTTCATTAAAAATGCACACCTCTCAACACATGAAAGTCTGGGACAGAGTATCTCCTCATTTCAGTGAGAGCTGGGTTGAATTCACACCAAACATTAGGCCTACTCTCTCTTTCTCTCTCTCTCTCATCTCCCCAACAGAACAGATGTGACTCTGAAAATTCACTAAAAATGTCCAATATACAGCAAATCCTTAGAAAGACCTATGCTTTTTATAGTTATTATACCATCACAATTATTATTTTACTATCATTTTAAATAATCTACCTTCTCCTTATCCAGCAGATTGAAGCATTCTCATTGAAGACTGGTTGTGCTCAGTCTATCCAAAATGCAGAGGCCAGGCCTGTCTACCCATGTTTTGCCCTCAATGAAACAAGGGTTGGCAAGTGATATCAGTGCAGGCTTTCTGAGTAGTTTCTGCTCTCTGTAAGTCCCTGAACAAATATGGTGGACGTTTTGTGCAGCAGGTCCCTAGACCAGTGGAGGCTCCGTATCCTTTGACCTAGCTCCCACACCTTCCAGTCTTTAGCACTACACTGTAAACTTGTATAAAAGCAAATTTTAGGTGTATTTTATACACACCACACTTTATATACATTACAAATACTCCCATAAATATCACATGCATACCCTCCCTATACACAATACATAAACACCACACATATCACACACTACATACATATACCACACAAACTCTACACCACATACACAAGTTACATACACACCACATATAGCCTACACAATACACAAACACCACATAGTACACATTACACACATCTAGTACATGCACTCTCTTCAGGCATACACCTCACACAATACACATGAACCACATACATGCAATAAATTCACATACTCCACATACATCACACATACATAAAATATATATACCACACATAAAACAGACATCATAGATGCATCATATACACTCATACATACTCATTCCCACTCAATGTGCATGTGACACTCAGCAACAGCTGTTGCTATATGTCTCTCAGGGTATATACATTCAATCATGTCATGTGTCCTAAATAGAACTCTGATGCTCCTTGTACTCTTAGAATAATAAAAACCAAATGTCAGATGCTCACGTGTTTTCTGGGAGAAAGAAGTGGAGAATTTGGGTCATATTCTGAGAAATTTCTCTGAGGGCTAGCATGTGCCAAACTGGAGCACCTTAAAAGAAAAAAAGCTTTGGGTACTTGCCTCTGCTTAGTAGAGAAGGGTCTGCTCTTAGGGTTCAAATGCATAGGTCCCTGGACAGCTCTGGTGCCTTTGGAGAGAGTTAAAACCTGCTGTGAGTCAGGCTGAGGTCACTGGTATGATAAAATGTGAATGGTGAGTCAAGTTGACTAGTGAGTGACAGAGCACAAACCCCCTTACGATCATGTTTTACAGACTCATGTTGCTAGACTGTGGTTCCAGGAGCATATTTCACGACAAAATTAGATTTAAACAATACCTATCCACAAATTCAGCCCTACAGAAAGCACCAGAGGGAAAAACTCCAACCTCAGGATCCCAGATACACCCATGAAACCACAAACAATTGATAATCCCACAGAAGAAAAGCCCAAAGACAGGAAATACACATAAGCTACCACCAAAAATAACAGGAAATAACAATCAGTGGTCATTAATATCCCTTAATATCAATTGACTTAATTCACCTATAAAAAGACACACTCTAGCACGATGGATACAAAAACAGAAGCCATTCTTCTGCTGCATACAAGAAACACACCTCAACCACAAAGACAGACACAGGCTCAGAGTAAAGGGTTAGAAAAAGATTTTCCAATCAAATGGCCCCAAGAAATAAGTGGGCATTGCCATCCTAATATCGAAAAAAGTAGACTTCAAACTAAAATCAATCAAAGGAGACCAGGAAAGACATTACTTATTCATCTCAGGAAAAAATGATCAAGGTGAGATCTCAATCCTAAATATTTAGGCCCCTAATATAAGGGCACCTTCACACGTAAAAAAGACACTACTAAAGCTTAAACCACACATCAACTATCACACTCTCTAATAGTGGGAGATTAAATACCCCACTTTCACTTTTGGATAAGTTAACCAGACAAAGAATCAACAAAGAACTAAGGGGTCTAACAGATGTTATGATGCAAATGGACTTAATAGATATATACAGAATCTTCTACCCAAACGCTGACCACATAATTGGTCATAAAGCAAATATTAATAGATACAAAAACCAGAAATAACCCCTTGTATCATATCAGACCACCATGGACTAAAGTTAGAGTTCAACAACATCAAGAATCACAGAAAGCCTACCAACTCATGGAAACTAAACATCACTCAAGTGGGATCAAGGAAGAAATTAAGAAAGAAATCAAAGACTTCCTAGAATTTAACAAAAATGAATTCAGAATATACCCAAATTTATGGACACAATGAAAGTAGTCTTAAGAGGAAAATTCATAGTACTAGATGCCTGTATGAAAAACCTAGAGAACTCTCACACAAGAGAACTAACAGCACAGCTGAGAGCCTTAGGACAATTAGAAGCAAACTCACCTAGAAAGAAAAACAGCAGGAAATAAACTCAGGGCTGAAATCAGTACAATTGAGACAAAAAGAACACCACAAAGAATCAATGAATCAAAGAGTTTGTTCTTTGAGAAAGTCAATAAGATAGATAGACCCTTATCCACACTAACCAAAAAGCAGAGAGTATCCAAATTAACAAAATCAAAAATGAAAAGGGGGACATAACAACAGACCCCCAGGAAATCTAGAGAATTAGCAGGTCATACTTTGAAAATCTATATTCCACAAAAAATAGAAAACCTAAAAAAAAAAAAAAAAAAAAGGAGAGTTCTCTGGACAGGTACCACTTACCAAAATTATATCAAGATCAGATTAAAGACCTAAACAGATCTATAACCCCAAGGGAAATTGAAGCTGTCATTAACAGCCTCCCAAGTAAAAAAAGCCCAGGCCCAGATGGTTTCAGTGCAGAAATCTACCAGACATTCAAAGAACTAATACCAATGCTCTTCAAACTTTTCCATACAGTAGAAAATGAAGGAATATTGTCAAACTCTTTTTATGAGGCCACAATAACCCTAATACCCAAGCCACTCAAAGACGCAACAAAGACGTAGAATTACAGACCATTTCCCCTATGAATATTGATGCTAAAATTCCCAACAAAATTCTGGCAAACCTAATACGACAACATATAAAAAAAAATTATTCACCAAAATCAAGTAAGCTTCATCCCAGAAATGCAGAGATGGTTTAACATATGAAAAACTATAAATGCCATCCATTATATAAATAATCTGAAGGGGGAAAAAACACATGATCATATCCTTAGATGCTGAAAAGGCCTTTGACAAATCCAACACTCCTTTATGATAAAAGTCCTGGAGCGATCAAGAATACAAGGAAAATATCTAAATATAATAAAAGCGATTTACAAGAAGCCAACAGCCAGCATCATACTAAGTGGAGAAAAATTCAAAGCAATCCCACTAAAATTAGAAACTAGACAAGAATGTCCTCTCTCCCCTTATCTATTCAATATAGTTCTTGAAGTTTTAGCTAAAGCAATCAGAGAACAAAAGAAGATTAAGGGGATACAAGTTGGAAAATAAAAAGTAAAACTATCTCTATTTGCAGATGATATGATTGTATACATAAGTCACCACAAAATTCTACCAGGGAATTTCTACAGCTGATAAACACCTTCAGCAATGTAGTAGGACACAAGATTAACTCAAAGAAATCAGTAGCCCTTCTATACACTAAAGATAAAATGACTGAAAAAGAAATAAGAGAAACATCACCTTTTATAATAGCTACAAATAGCATTAAATACCTTCATGTAACTATAACCAAAGTGGTAACAGATCTATTTGACAAAAACTTTAAATCACTGAAGAAAGAAATTAAAGAGAATATCAGAACATAGAAAGATCTCCCATGTTCCTGGATAGGTAGGATCAACATAGTAAAAATGGCAATTCTTCCAAAAGCAATCTACAGATTCAATGCACTGCCCATCAAAATCCCAACATAATTTCTTACAGACCTTCAAAGAACAATAATCAATTTTATTTGGAATACTAGGAGAGTCAGGATTGCCAAAACAATTTTGCTCCACAAAAGAACCTCAGGGGGCATCACCATCCCTGACTTCAAATTATACTATAGAGCTACAATATTAAAAACAGTCTGGTACTGGCACAAAAACAGACTTGTGGATCAATGGAATCAAATGGAAGACCCCAACATTAACCCACACACTTATGAACACCTGACCTTTGACAAAGAGACCAAAATATTCGATGGAAAAAAGATAGTATCTTCAACAAATGGTGTTGGCATAATTAGACGGCAGTGTGTAGAAAAATGTAAATAGATTCAAACCTATCACCCTACATAAAACTCAAATCCAAGTGGATCAAAGACCTCAATATAAACCAAGCCACATTGAATTTGATAGAAAAGAAAGTGGGAAATACCTTCCAACACATTGGCACAGGGGACCACTTCCTAAATATAACACCAGTAGCACAGACACTAAGAACAACAATCAATAAGTGGGAGCTCCTGAAACTGAGAAACTTCTGTAAAGCCAAGGACATAGTCAATAAGACAAAATGACAGCCTACAGAAAGGCTACCTACAAGTGACAGAGGACTGCTCTCTAAAGTATATAGATACTAGAGCCCAAAACCCTTAAGAGGTTCAGAACTAAAAAGGGAATTCTCAGCAGAAGACTTACAAATTGCTGAAAGGCACTTGAAAAAGTGCTCAACATCTTTAGCCATCAGAGAAATGCAAATCAAAACAACTTTGAGATACCACCTTATACCTGTTGCTAAGATTAAAAACACAGATCAGCCTATGCTGGAGAGGATGTGGAGCAAGGGGAACACTCCTCCATTGTTGGTGGGAGTGTAAACTTGCTGGAATGCAGTATGGCAGTTTCTCAGAAAACTGGGAATCATTCTCCCCAAGGATCCAGCAATACCACTTCTGGGTGTATACTCTAAAGATCCACATTCACACCCCAAAAGCATTAGCTCAACTATGTTTATAGCAGCATTATTTGTAATAGCAAGAACCTGGAAACAACCTAGATGTCCCTCAACTGAAGAATGGATTAACAAACTGTGGTACATCTACACAATGGAGTACTACTCAGCAGAAAGAAAAAATGATATCCTAAAATTCACAGGCAAATAGATGGATTTGGATAATATCCTCCTGAGTGAGGTATCACAAACCCAGAAAGATAAGCAGGGGATGTACTCACTCATTAGTGGACTTTAAAAAAAAAAAAAAAAAAGCAAAGACTACCCAAGCTGCAAACCACAACCACTGAACAGCTTAGGATCTGAAGCACCTTGGACAGGGACCTTGGAGCCCATTTGCTCCAGAGGAACCCCTAACCCAGTCTGGATATTAGGATGAGGAAATCGGACTTACCTGGAGTGGATGCTGAACTAATTCACCTTGGGACCTCTTGCCCTTTCTGGGGAGGAGATGGGGAGAAGAGAGACTGACCGGTAGGGGTTGGGAGGAGGAAGTGAGTTTGAACAAGGGGACACATGGATAAAAATTAAGACTTTATTTTATAAAAATAAAAAAGAGCAAAAATAGAAAACTTTGACATTAACTCACACTCCTCAGAGCTCCTGATTTTTGACAAAGAAGCCAAAATTATACAATGGAAAAAAGAAAGCATCTTCAACAAATGGCACTGGCATAACTGGATATCAACACGCAGAAGAATGCAAATAGAATCATGGTTATTGCCCTGTGCAAAACTTACGTCCAAGTGGATCAAATACCTCAACATAAATCCAGTTACACTGAATCTGATGCAAAAGAAAGTGGAACATAGCCTTGACAGCATTAGCACAGGATACCACTTCTTAAATATAACACTAGTAGCACAGACACTGAGAGCAGCAATTAATAAATGGGACCTTCTGAATCTTAGAATCTTCTGTAAAACAAAGGACATGATAAATATGACATAATGGCAGCCTACAGAATGAGAAAAGATTTTCACCAACTCTACATTTGACAGAGGGTTTATCTCCAAAATATACAAACTAGACATTAAAATACCAAATAATCCAATTTAAAAATGGGTGCAGAACTAAATAGAAAAATTTTAACAGAAGAATCTCAAATAACAGAAAGACGTTTAAGGAATTGTTCAACATCCTTAGCCATCAGGGAAATGCAAATCAAAACGACTCTGACATAACATCTTATGCCTACCTATCAGAATGTCTAAGATAAAAAACCACTGATGACAGCTTGTGTTGGAGAGAATGTGGAGTAAAGAGAACACTCCTCCACTGCTGGTGGAAGTGAAAACTTGTACAGCTACTTTGAAAATCAATATGGCAGTTTCTCAGAATATTGGGAGTCAATCTACCTCAAGACCCAGGATATACCCAAAGGATGCTCAATCATACCAAAGGATATTTGCTCAACTATGTTTATAGCAGTATTATTCATAATATCCAGAACCTGGAAACAACCTAGATGGCTATCAACTGAAGAACAGATAAAGAAAATGTGATATATTTGCACAATGGAGTATTACTCAGAGGTAAAAAAAAACAATGACATCATAAAATTTTCAGGTAAATGGAAGAAACTAGAAAAAATCATTCTGAATGAGGTAACCTAGACCCAGAAAGACAAATATAGTACATATTTACTCATAAGTGGATATTAGACATAAAGCAAAGGATAATCAGGCTATAATTTATAACCCCAGAGAAGCTAGGTAATAAAGAGGACCCTAGGAGGGATATGCCTGGATCTCCCTAAGAAGGGGAAATAGATAAGGTCTCCTGAGTAAAATGGGAGGGGTGAGAACATGAGGAAACAGGATGGTCAGGTTTTGGGAAGGACAGAGAAGGAGAGAAAGGAAATAGGTATTTGATAGAGGGAGCCATTAGGGGTTTAGGAAGAAACCTGACGATAGGAAAATTCCCAGTAATCCACAAGGATTGACTCCAGCTAACACTCCAAGCAATAGTTGAAAGGGTCCCTGAATTGGTCTTCCCCTGTAATCAGATTGATGACCATCCTAATTGTCATCATAGAACCTTTGTCTTGTAACTGATGGAAGCAGATGCAGAGACCACAGCTAAGCTCTGAGCTGAGCTCCTGGAGTCCAGTCGAAGAGAGGAAGGAGGGATTATATGAGCAAGGGGGTCAAGATCGTGATGGAGGAAAGCCATAGAAACAGCTGACCTGGACTAGTGGGAGATCACAGACTCTTGACTGAGAGCTGAGGAACCTTCATGGGACCAAACCAGGCCTTCTGAATGTGGGTGATAGTTGTGTGACTTGTGCAGTTTATGGGCCCTTGGCAGTGAGACCAGGATGTATCCCTAGTGCATGAACGGGCTTTTTAGAGCTCATTCCCTATGGTGGGATTGGTAGGATACTTTGCTCATTCTTGATCGGGTGGGGGTGGGGGCTGATCCTGCCTCAACTTGATATGATAGACTTTGTAGACTCTCCATGGGAAGTCTTACCCTCTCTGAGGAGTGAATGGGGATGGGGTAGGGGGAAGGTGGGGTTGAGCAGGAGAAGGGGAGGGAGGGTAAGGGGGAACTGTGGTTGGTATGTAAAATAAAAAATATTTAAGTTAAAAATAAATGTATCCATTGGATCTAGGCACCCCACCCGATATATATATATATATATATATATATATATATATATATATATAGAGAGAGAGAGAGAGAGAGAGAGAGAGAGACAGAGACAGAGACAGAGACAGAGAGAGAGAGACTGCTTGCCATCAAGAATCTGTAGGTGTTCCCTTGAATAACTGTGGTTTTTCTTTCTTAAGTCCAGAGGAGTCTTTTGGTTCCAGAAAAATAGATAAGGAAGGAACCCAAGATTTAAAGAGAAAGGCCCAAATTTAGAGTAGTTTTCTCAAGCTCTATGCAGGGTACTGGGACATAAAGCTATGATTGGACTGAAGGTATAGATGAGCCATGGCACCCTTATATCTTATGTCTTTACCTCTCTCCCTCTCTCTCCCCCTCCTCTCTCTCTCTGACCTTACATCAGCTTCCCCAAACTTAACATTGTCTCAGAACATGTTTCAAAGTACCTTGGCTTTATACACAGAGATTAATAGCTAACATGTATTTGCATTTAAATTGTGTGTATTTGCAAAGCAATTTAAAATAACCAAAATGTCCAGCATAAAATCTTGGACTGATGGTGGAATCACTTTCCAAAATAAACTTGGAGCCTGAAGATGTCTGTTGAAGAAGTCTGCATTTCCTATAAAGCTGTACTGACAAAGGCTGGCATTCCCACACCAGCCTCCTTGACAACTCTGGGTGGCCTGTAGCTCAAAGATGCAGACTTGGGTCTGGATCTTGTGTTCTAGATAATGGCTTTGTCTTGTGAAGCTACAGCTGAGCAGAGAGAGCAGCCCAGGAGTGGAGTCAAGCAGAGTTCTCCCAACTCATACCAAGAATTTTGACCATCATCCTGGACCTTAATAAATGTATTGTGGCTTATAAAAGTATTTGGCCATCAGCCAAAACATCCCATCTGTGTCTCTCCCTTAATTTTGCAGTTTTGTCCTAAATAATGACTATACTGCAAGCTTAGAAAACTATGTGACCTGCCCCACACCAAGAGTCTGGGAAGAATTCAGCAACTGTTGACAAAGAGATACAGAAGAAAGACTCTCTGTGTGTCAGACCACTGATCTCCAGTAGGCGTCCAGTGTTGGTCACCTCAGGGAATTTACTTAACTTCTGAAGGTTCCTTTTCATATGTGTGACTCCATCTCCAAGAGCAATCAGTGGATGATATAAATACCTGCAATGCTCAGGGCAACACAGAAGCCATTTGTAGGAAGCACATTTTTTTTTTTTTTTTAACGAAGGAAGTAAAGTAGATTTTTTAAAGAAGAATAAAGAGGTCGATGAGATGACTCCTTTAGATCATATGCCATTGGAGAGTGGGGCAGCTTCACTGTCCAAGAATTGTCTTAAGGTTCATTGTATCATGAGTGTTTATATGTCCCTCAATAAATATGAATCCTTTATATGATATATTGCTAGTGAGTATTCCCCAATAGTTGAGAGTTGAGTATCTATGGAAGCAAACTTTTCAAAGACCAATGTGCTAGAGTACTTCCTGTGACTGGCCACCATGTGTGCCTTCCTCAAATGGCTACACACTGCTTTCCTACTGAACATTTGTGTACACTATTTTGTATTTCTTTACATACAGCTGGAAAGATAGCTCAGTTGTTAAGAGCACAGACTACTTTTCCAGAGGACCTGACACCCACATGGCAGATCACACCCATCTGTAACTTCAGTCCCTGGGGATCTTATGCCTTCTTCTGGCCTCCTTGGGCACCAGGAGTGAGCACACACACACACACACACACACACACACACACACACACGAGAGAGAGAGACGGGGGGGGGGGGAATACACATATACATGAAAACAAAACAAAGTCTCTTTCCTACATTAGGGGCAGCCATGCACATTATAAGGACTGTTGGATCTAAATAAACAGATATAAGCAAGGATGCCCTCTTAGATATCCATTGGGTTTGCTTACTCCTGTGACTTTAGCCTCTTAGAGAAGCCATAAATAAACTGTGTGGGTGTATTAGTCCATCTTTGGGGATAGTTGGCGTCAATATAGTAAGGAAAAATAAACAAAACACATTGGGCAACTTGAGAGTAAGCCAAGGGCTACCCTATGCTCAAGATATTCAAAGATGAGTCAAAGTAATTACTTCCAGTCCACTTGGATTACAGACTTAGAAATCAAGCAATGCAATTTCTATATAAGTCACTGTAGAAGGTCAGAGCATATCCAAAGATTAGTGAAGACTCATTTTTATGGCTATTCAGATCTATGGCTAAGCTAGGAGTAATTAATTAGTCAGGGTAGTTAAATAATCACTGAAAACTATCATGTATGTCTTCTGGAAAAAGCCTTCATTTTCAAAGAACTTCTTATTCAATTGATCCAATATGTCAGTCCTCATATGAAAAAATAAATAGGTCTAACTACTAAAATATATGTTATAGGCTTTACTTACTTACCACTCAGAAAATTAAGATTGCATTTCCCCAAGGCTAGAGCAGTGACTGCTGTTTTGGGGGGACCATGGAAACACGTCTTGGTTTTGTTTTGAGCATGTGGCCAACATCCCAGTCAAGGGGAGATGAGTTACAGATTCACTCCTCAGCTGTGATATGTTAACCCAGGGTGAGGGTTATGCTAAAGTCACCACACATGGCCGGCTTCTTCCTCTTTCACTGGAGACATTGGTAAACACAACCAAAGCCTTCACAGCTCACAGGGAAGACATTGCTTACACAACAGCTGAGGACCATGGCTGAGATAAACAGAGTCTTTCATTTTCAACAGAAACTAGACTGAAAAGTCAGAAGAGAGGAAATAAAGTGATTTACTGAGCAGTATGGTTCCTCCCTGTCATAGAGATACTGTGTCTATGTCCCTGCTATGACTGACATGAGTGGAACAGGCTGGGAGCTGAAGTGTGAGAGGAATGTGTAACTAGCCAGCACCTGCTGTGGGACCATGCTCTAGTGGTTTAATAAAATACTGACTGGCAGTAGGAGCAGGGCAACCAGACAAGGAGAATTTGGGGTAGCAGAAGAACAGCAAGCACCAGGAAGACGCAGAGGAAGGAAGATGAGAATGTTGCACTGAAGCAAAGGTACCAAGCCAGTGGCTAAACATGAATAGAATTATGGACTAATTTAAAGGTAAGAGAGTTAGTCAGAAATAAGCCCGAGCCATAGGCCAAACAGTTTGTAATTAATATTAAGCCTCTGAATATTTTCTTTTATAAGTGGCTGTGGGACCTTGGATGGGAAAGATTTGTCTAGACTAGGACCAGGCAAAGCAGAAAAACTTCTGACTGTAAGTACCATCCATGGGTTCAGTCTAAATGAGAAACTTCGGCAGGTGCCAGAGGGTGGGTTGGAAAGTAGCCGGATGGCAGACTGAGGATCTCATGGATTCTGTAGGCAAGATGTAGAGGAATTTACAGAGACACATTAGGAAAATATCCGAGAGTCAGGCTTGCTGAAACACAGTGAAGGCTGAAGCAGCGAGCAACCCACAAGAACGGGAAGAGAAAGGTTAGGAAAGGGTCCATCAGTTTGCTCGTTTTAACTCAACACTAGAAATACATTTAGGAAAGCTGGGCAGGCCTGGGAGACAGTTCACAGCCAAGCCAGTTAGAAACTTTGGACATTATCATCTTTGCAATCAGGTAGCAGAGAGATGCTTGATGGTCCTATGCTTGCTTTTTATTCTGTCTAGGATCTCAGCCCAGAAGTTTGTCACCCAGGTGACTCTAGAGCTGTGGTTCTCAACCTTCCTAAGGCTGTGACCCTTTAATACAGTTCCTCATGCCATGGTGACCCTCAACCATAAAACTATTTTTGTTGCTAATTTATAACTATAATTTTGCTACTGTTATCATTCGCAATATAAAATCTGTGTTTTCTAATAGTTTTAGGTGACTCCTGTAAAAATTTGTTTCCCAAAAGTGTCAAGACTCACAGGTTGAGAATTACTGCTTTGGATCCTGTCTAGACATAAAGTTGATAACATTAATCATCACAGCTTATATGAAAATTAAAAGCTTATTATTGTTAATCGTTCTGGCCTGGACTTTCTGGGCCTAGACCAAAGGTTTAGTCTCACTCTCGGCCCGCTTTGCCTCAAATAATCACACACAGGCTTATATTATTTTTACGTTGATTGACCTAGGGTCCAGGCACATGACTTGCTAGCTCCTTCATGTGAACTCAACTGTGAGGCTCAGTACCTTTTCTCAGAGCAGCATTTCAGCTTCTTTCCTCTGTGTCTGCTGACATCTCCTCATCATGTCTGTGGCGGCTCAGCTCTCTCTTGCAGCTCTCTAGCATCTGTCTCTGTTCTTCTTGTACTCAGAGTTTTCTTAGCCTGGTAGCCCCACCCACATTTCCTGTTTGCCTTTTGGCCAATCAGCTTTTATTAAACCTACAGGCAGGACGAATATTTACATTACCAGCATAATCCTACTACAGCTTATCCCCTTCTAAAAATGCTTTTCTTTCTTTGCCTTCCCACCACTCCCTAAAACATCTGAGGATGAATCAGAATATACTGATTAGTATACAAATATACTATCTGGATTCTTTGTAAATATTTGTTGTATTATTAACATCAGACACCAGTAAATCATGCATTAATATTTAGAAATTTGTGCTTTATTAAAAATGTATTCAACAAAAAATAAATTAGAAAATTTGGGAAACTATTTCTATAACATTCTTATTGAAGATGTCTGCTGAACCTGACTCATTTAGGTTGCCAGGGCCCAGTCTGTGACTATAACAATTTTAGGAACAGCTATTCGATGGGGTTACTGTGTTAAACATATGTATATCAGCATTACATGCTGACCTGTCTCACATGTACATGAAAATATCACTTTACAAAAGAAACAGATTCTACACTGTTGGTCATGAATTCTCATTTGGAACAAGAAATCTACTTGTCTTCCTTTCTTCCCACAAGCTGTAAGAATCCTAGGGCCATAAACCAGCCAGCCCTGGCACACTTTCACAAGTGGTATAGACTTTTGTATCCACGCAGAAGACTGGGGATCACACCAAGACTCACACAGCACTGGCTAGTTTATAAGCATTTTCAGAGATGTCTGAGTATTTCAACTGGATAGATAACCCTTGTCTTGTTGAAGTATTTTCAATATTTGGAAATATGTGCATCTGCCATACCCAGTTTCTGGCTTCCTAAGTGTCTACAATAAAAGTTGAAGATGAGCATGTTACAGAGACAGCCTCATCTAAAAAGATACTGATGTAACTAATTCCGCACCATTCAGATTTGACCACAGTGCATACAAAATAGCCAACTTATCAAACAGTAACATCTACCCAACTCCACAGTCTGCCCAACATTTCAGAAATATGCTGAAAATAATTTCTCTTTATGCCCCACCATACTGAATTAGCTGATGTGGGAGCCTCAGACTTTAAGGAAGTAAAGACAGCATACTGTTACAGAGCAGTCACTACCGTTGGCTTATGTGCTGAAAACGTTTCTCTTTAGACACAGCAAAAAAGTGGGTAGGTCAAGGAGTCTAACAGAGAGCAGACACAGTTTCTTTTACATTTAAGTGATTAATAAATTCACTAAATATCATAATGTTGGCAGAAGGAATCAAAGAATGTGGTGGATGGGGAGAAAGTGGAATGGAAAGGAGCAGCTGTGTCTAATTACCAAATGGAAAAAAAGGAGATAGAAAATCTTCCAAAGCAGCTCATGCTGCCGCTCCTAAATCCCCGTGGAGTTGGAGTCTCCATCTGCCCACTCTCGCAGCACCTTGGAAAAGTGACATTCCATTAAAAACAAACAAAGGAAAGGAACTTTCCGGGGAATAGGAAACACATAGAATTCAAATATCCTTCTTATTGTCCCTAATAAAGGAATATGGAGCAAGAATTTCCACTGCAAAGCTGGCGTTGGAGATCCTTCCAAATTCACATCTTGGGGTTGCTGTGTAAACATATGGATCTGCCACCCTTTTTCTGAGTTCCTAGGGCTCACGTCCATATAAAATAATGACAGTGTGAAGAACTTTGTTTGAATCTTTTTGTAGTTTCCAGAGCCCTGGAGAATTTATTAAAAACACATTTAGAAAGATAGATATTAATTTTGCTCTTGAAAGAATTGTGAGAAATTTTTTATTTTTGTTTGTAATGGATCATCAAAAATGAGAATTTGTGTGTGTGTGTGTGTGTGTGTGTGTGTGTGTGTGTGTATGTGTAAGGTTTTGACCTTTATTTAATCCTTCCAACATTGGAGCATTCTGAAAATGTTGTAATATGAATGAGATTTTTTTTAAAAAAAATTGTATTTCATCAGCATAAAATTATTTTCTAGACTATATTTGTCTTACCACAAAAATAAATTCAAGATATTGCTCATTTTTGCAGTGAAAATACTAAAAGTCATAAAACTACCCAAAGAGTGATTTCCCTGTAGCAAAATAACAGAATGCAGGGGTTACAAGTGGTAGAAGCACCCATTCCATGAGTCTGCTATGGGCCAGGCTATAGACACTTCCCTGGGTCTAAGAGGTAAGATGCCTGTCACCCCATAATTCATATGCACTGAAAACATGTGACAGAAAGGAAGAACAGAAAAAACTGTGGAGGTTCAGAAAATGTTGAGCGACGTGATATTCAAAAATCAGCTACAGAGTTTATAGAAACATTTAGATGACTCCTCTAAATTCCAAATCATTCCAAACCTATTCCAAACCTCCAACAGAGGCTCCTAATACTGAGGTAAATACAAATAATTCCAACCAACAGGTCATGAGCACATTTCTCCTCTTCCATCTCTCAGCACTGAGACTTCCCTGGACCACATAGCCAGGCACAGATCTCAGACCCCATTACAACCATAGTCTCAGAGGCTATTTCACTGGAAGAAACATTTTTTTCTCTTTATCTTCTAAGTATTGGAAATAAGTTGTTTCCTCAAATAATGAGGAATAATGTATCCTTTTTCTGACTTTCAGATTCTCCTAGGCTCAGATGCCCATGACACTTCACCCTTTTTTATATTCCTTTTATTATTATTATTATTATTATTATAAACAAAGAAGTCACACTTTCTATCCTTGTATATCCTTATTCAAGATCCCTTCCCCCTCCCACCACATCAGGTCATTCTTTCTTCTCCATAACTCCCCATCCCCTCCCTGGGCAGGCAGCAGGCAGTCCCATGGTCCCACTGACCATAATGCTTAGTTCAGTCTCCACTCCTGGCAGATCCAGTTTTCTCCCCCCTCCCTCAAGACTGAGTCAGGTGTTCCTCTAAGGGGAGTGGGATCCAAGGAGTCAGTCCAGGGTGTTTCTGATCCCAAGCTGTTCAGTGGTTGTGGTTTGCAGCTTGGGCATGCTTGGCTTTTTTCTTGTTTGTTTGTTTGTTTGTTTGTAGTCCACTAATGAGTGAGTACATCCCCTGCTTATCTTTCTGAGTTTGTGATACCTCGCTCAGGAGGATATTCTCCAAATCCATCCATTTGCCTGCAAATTTTAGGATATTATTTTTTCTTACTGCTGAGTAGTATTCCATTGTGTAGATGTACCACAGTTTGTTAATCCATTCTTCAGTTGAGGGACATCTAGGTTGTTTCCAGGTTCTTGCTATTACAAATAATGCTGCTATGAACATAGTTGAGCTAATGCCTTTGGAGTGTGACTGTGCATCTTTAGGGTATACACGCAGAAGTGGTATTGCTGGATCCTTGGGGAGATTGATTCTCAATTTTCTGAGGAACTGCCATACTGCATTCCAAAGTGGCTGAACAAGCTTACACTCCCACCAACAATGGAGGAGTGTTCCCCTTGCTCCGCATCCTCTTCAGCATAGGCTGTCCTCTGTGTCTTTTATCTTAGCCAATCTAACAGGTGTCAGGTGGTATCTCAAAGTTGTTTTGATTTGCATTTCTCTGATGGCTAAAGATGATGAGCACTTTTTCAGGTGCCTTTCAGCCATTCGTAATTCTTCTGCTGAGAATTCCCTTTTTAGATCTGAACCCCATTTTTTTATTGGGTTATTCAAGGTTTTGGGCTCTAGATCCTTGAGTTCTTTATATATCTTAGAGATCAGTCCTCTATCACTTGTAGGGTTGGTGAAAATCTTTTCTCATTCTGTAGGCTGTCGTTTTGTCCTATTGACAGTGTCCTTGGCTTTATAGAAGCTTCTTAGGTTCAGAAGATCCCACTTATTGTTGGTCTTAGTGTCTGTGCCACTGGTGTTATATTTAGGAAGTGGACACTTGACCCCTTTTATCTCCATTCCTCTTTGGAGCCTGGTGTCTGTTTCCTTCAAGGCAGCTTGCAGTGTTTGACAGGACTATTTCCAACACTAGAAAGACCCCTACACTGGAAAGTTGTAGCTGGAAGCTTTTCTGACCCATCTGGACCCTCGGTCTGGAGGAATCTCTCCCATTTGTGGGTTCACAGCTGCTTATAAAATAATTACTCAGTGTCTTATATTAATTACAAACTGTTTGGCCTACGACTCAGGCTCATTACCAACTAGCTCTTATAACAACCCATTTCTATTAATCTATGTGTTACCATGTTTTGTGGATTTAGCGGTGTTCCATTACATCCTGCTTTCTGGGTGGCAGCTACTTCTTCTCCTGGCTCTGCCTTCCTTCCTCTTTATCTCTGCTTGAACTGCCCCTGAGCTGCCTTGCCATAGGCCTAAACAATCTCTTAATTAATCAATGGTAATATTCACAGCATACAGAAAGATATCCAGCATCAGAAAAATCAATAAATATCAACAGTTCATCAGTCAAGCTGTGGAACAGGAAAACTCAGTTATTCTCCTGTTTCCTAACTCAAGACTGGGTACACACAAAAGGACGAGAAGAGATGGGATGGGTACAGTTTGCCCTCTTAGGAAAACATCATTTGGGGTGGTCACAGGGTTCTTAAGGGTTACCTGGAGACTTGCACACATCTGAGGTCTCAGCCTCTCCTAATTTTTCTTGCTCTGATGGAACCTACTATATGCCATTGCTGCAAAATAGAATTTATAATTTTTAAATCAATATCTGTCTTGACACGTTCTGTTTTATAATGAGCATTTAAGAAATTTTAAATCAGACTGTGCATTAACCACTATTTCAATCATCACTAACTGAAGACAATCAATATACATTTTTTTTTCCTGGTCACCTTCCCCTACTACTTCCTGTGACTCCAAGGACTAGTAATAAAGAAAATCCCTTGAAGAGACCCAGATTGGAGGCGAGAGGTACAACTTCTTCACTGGCTGCCCTAAGGCCAAGACATGTACCATCATCCTCCGTGGTGGAGCCGAGCAGTTTATGGAGGAGACAGAGCGGTCCCTGCATGATGCTATCATGATTGTGAGGAGGGCCATTAAGAATGACTCTGTGGTGGCTGGTAGTGGGGCCATCGAGATGGAGCTCTCCAAATACCTACGGGATTACTCAAGGACCATTCCAGGGAAACAGCAACTGTTAATTGGAGCATATGCCAAGGCCCTGGAGATTATTCCACGACAGCTATGTGACAACGCTGGCTTTGATGCCACAAACATCCTTAACAAGCTACGGGCTCGGCATGCACAGGGGGCATATGGTATGGGGTAGACATCAACAATGAGGACATCACCGACAACTTCCAGGCCTTTGTGTGGGAGCCGGCCATGGTGCGCATCAACGCCCTGACAGCAGCTTCTGAGGCTGAGTGCCTTACTGTATCCGTGGATGAGATGATCAAGAACCCCCGCTCCACCGTGGATGCCCCCCCAGCAGCTGGCCGGGGTCGAGGCCAAGGCCGCCTCCATTGAGGGGCAGTCTGCACACCTCCCTGGTGAGGTGAATTGGTGGTGAGGAAATAGTTGATTAGTCTGCTGTGTTCCCACTAATGGCTATTTAAATAAAACTTAAAATATTTGACCAATTTTTCTCATAAAAAAAAAAAAGAAAATCCCTCTGCTGAATTCCAAAATATACAACATGAGGAAATAAATGTATGCACATGGGGCCAGTGACTGCCCTGATACACAGGAGCTAGACTTACAAGTCCTGAAATGAAAACAGATTTTAAATCTTTTCAGTGCTAAGTAAAGATATGGTGGACTGAGGAAGGAGAGGGAAAGAGGAAATGAAGTTGGAAAGAGAGTAGTCACCAAGAAAGACTATTGTTCTTTTTTTTTTTTAAACTTTATTTATTTATTTTATTTATTTGCCTTGGTGTTTGCCTGGAACTGGAACTACAGACAGTTGTTAGCTGCCATGTGGGTGCTGGGAATCAAACCCCGGTCCTCTGGAAGAGCAGACGGTGCTCTTAACCACTGAGCCATCTCTCCAGCCCCAAGACTATTGTTCTTTACAGCCAAGGTTTCATGCTTAATTTTGCATGAGAGACACAAAGGAAGCTGTAAATCTGAATGTCAGAATGAGGCTTCTACTGTTTATAGAGAAGTTTGACAGGAGGGTTTGCAGATTCCAGGCCATGCTGAAGAGAATCAGGTTTTCTTTCCGCAGGAACCATTGGGGAGACTATTGCATGAAGGAGGCCCTGTGCCCTTCACTGCTTCTCCCCATCCCACAGGCCTCTGTTCAGATGCATCTCATAGCCCCTTTTTTTGCTTCCCTCATGTAACTCCCTGGCCCAGGTCACATTTGTCCATTCTTGTTTTGCTTCACACATCTGTCACCATAGCAGGGGTTTTCAGGATAAAGTGTTGAGTTCTTAGTTATTATTTTTTCCAAGCTTCAGTTTCACTTTCTTAAAATAAGGATCATAAACTCCTAAATAACACAGACACTGAGTAAGTGAGCTCACTGGAGGATGGTGATCGATGAGAAAGCACCAGCCTGGTCATGTGGCCTGTTTCCGCTGTTGCTATTTTTCATAAAGATCCCAAATGAATGGCTTGATTCTGAAATTTATGGGAGCAAAGCAGGAATTCCTCAGGAACACACGTACACAATTCATCAGGGAAGGAAGGTTGTACTCCACCATGGTGACAATAACAGGACCGAAGACTCAGGATATTTCTGATAAGATTCCAAAAGAGTTGAAAGTTTAATACTCCCAACATATTTAAAGCCAAAAGAAAAAAAAATATTCTCTCTCTTTTATGTCTTCCAAATCCCTTTTCCTCTCAGCTTTTCCAAAACGCTGAAGGGCAAAATAAAACAAAGAAAATGTGGTTTTACTCAAGAAATGTTAAAATAAATATGTAATGATTTCTTGGTCAAAATTTTCCTTTCCAAGATAAAAATAATTTGAAGTCACATATGATAACTATTAATGTGACCATTCCAAACCATGAGGCATGGTATTCCTCAGGCAGCTCACAGGCCAGTAAACAGAAGGTAGAGATGACAGCCAGCCAGAAATTGCCACACAAGAGCTGGGTTATAGATGGAATGAGAGAGGGGTTTTGTATTCCTCCATATGCTAGTCTACAACCGTGGGCCAGCATCTTCCCAGGGTCAAATCCTTACAGATATTCCTAGTTTTAATCTCTGTTACCCACCCCATGGTTGTATGGATTGTGAATTATGGCATGTTGTGTTGTGGTGATATATTGTGTAGGCTCTAAAGAAAGAAAGCTTGCCTGAAGATCAGAGGACAGAGTCAGCCACAGACTTTGCCATAGAGGTCATGGAGTGGTGACATACATCTTTAGTCCTAGAACTCAGGAGGCAGACTCAGAGATCTTTGTGAGTTCATGGTCACACTGAGCTACAAGTGATTGGTCAAGTTTAGGAGAGAAACAGAGCCTGGTGGTACACATCTTTAATCCCAGCATCAGGAAGTTTGAGAAAGAAATATAAGGCAGGAGAACAAGAGTTGGGCCCCCTTCCCTTTTGGCTGAGGACTCAGTCTAAGCATTCATGGAGACAGGATCTTCCCTTTTTGGCCCAAGGAGCTGTGGAGCTGAGAATTGGCTGTGGTTTGTTTCTCTGTCTTGCTGATCTTTTAGCATTTACCCTAATATCTGGCCCCAAGATTTTATTATAATACCAATTAGGATTCGTGCAAAATTGTATGTTGTGTTGTGATGTGTGTGGTTGTGATGTGGGTTGTGTTGTGATGGTGTGTTTTGTTGTTGTGGGTTGTGTTGTGATGTAGATTATGTTGTGTTGTGGGTTGTGTCATGGTGTGGGTTGTGTTATGATATGGGTTGTGCAGTTAGTTTCCTTAGGCTTTGTTAATCTGGAAAAGACATAACTTCTATAGAACCATCTCACTGATTATAGCATTTGTGAATATGCTGCTTTGCTTTTAAGAATTTAAACATAATCATATCAATATCTTCTAACCTGTGAGGTTCTGCTAAGAAATCTCATGTTGATCTGGTGAAGATCCCTTTGTATGTGAATGGATACTTTACTCTTGGTAATTTTAGAACTCTTAATCTTTGACTTTCGAAAGTTTAACCATCTTCTTGGATTGAGGCTACTTTTACTCCTTT
This sequence comes from Sigmodon hispidus, assembly GCA_004025045.1. NCBI lineage: Eukaryota > Metazoa > Chordata > Mammalia > Rodentia > Cricetidae > Sigmodon > Sigmodon hispidus. The sequence goes on from PVIH01003447.1 coordinate 25,132, forward strand.
GAGTCTTCCTGGGTCTGGTGTTCATATATGTACCAGGACTTGGGAGTTTTTAGCTGTTATTTTATTTGAAATCTATTCGGTTTTTTAATGGTTCTTTTCTACCTTTTTCCTTTTATAATGCTTACAATACAAAAAATAATCATTTACTAGTTCACTACAAATCTCAGAGGAATTGTTTTATTCTTAGCTCCTTCATTAATAAATTTCTGACTTGATTCAAGAGTTGCATTGTCAACTTAGAAACTCAACCTCAGGCTTCGTTTAGTTTGTAGATTAGTCTTTCTGGTGGATATATGTGTGTGTGTGTGTGTGTGTGTGTGTGTGTGTGTGTGTGTGTGTGTATTTACTTTATCCATTGTACCCCACAAGCTCCATTTTTTGTACTTGATTATCTTTAATGATTTTTAAATCTGTTGACATCTTTATTTCAATCAGTGATTGTTTATCTCACATCGAATTGGTCATTTGGATTCTCTTGCATCTGTCCAGATCCACTAGAATCACTTTTTTAAAACATTTCATAGATTTGTTTTAATTACTTAGGGGTCTGTTTCTTCAGAGTAACTTTGTGTCCTTGGCAGTGTAGCGGTTCCTTGCTTGCTCATGATTCTTGTGTCCCTGTTGAATGTCTGTAGAGTGATGTAACAGCCTCCTTCTTTGTGCTTCTGAATGGATACATGTGTGATCTCCATAACAATTCTTCAGCCATAACCAATAGCAATGGTCTCTGGCAATGGCCTCTGTTCCTACAACCATCCAGACTCCCGGGGTACTTGTGAAAGTAGAGGGAACAGCTTTACAGTAGGTATGTGCTGTCATGGCTGTATTACCTGAGGTCCAGAGGGAAGAATGCTAACTGATAACTGTGGCAGGGCCTCAGGGGGTGACAGCCTCTGAGGTGTAGTTTATTGGAAGGTATGTCCTTAAACCAGACAAACTTCCAGTTGCAATGAGTACAATGATGCAGGTAACAGCAGTGTTGATACAAGAATTAGGGGAATGTGGGGATAGGTCTCTGCGTCCCAAGGGAGAAGGAGTTCAGTTCTCCTGGCTGGCCTTGAGGTGTCCTTCCCTGCTAAACTGTGCACATACTATCTGTACTCTGTCAGAAATGCAGTGTGGTGACTGGGTTTATATAATGAAAATTCTGGAGGTAGCTAGACTCATAAGTCCACAGCCTGTTGAGCTGATGCTGTCAATGTCAGTGGGGCCCCAGGTCGGGGGAGGTACTGTGTACCCAATCTTGGGACAGGATAGATTTTGGCAGTTTCTCTGTTCCTAAGATTTCTCTATGCTATCCTGAGGAGTAGACATACTGTGGGCTTCTTGTCTTGAATGTAGCAGCCATATTAACTCTAGAAATCTCCTGAAGCTGGGTCCAAAGATAATCAGGACTTTAGGAGTTGTGGCTTCTGCTCAGTGACAGGGTTGATGTTCCTCAAAGCTTAGTAGCCATTTTCAGTTAACATGCACCTTTCTCTTGTGTGTTTTGTCTTCTTCACAGGACTTTTTGCCAGCTGAAATTGATTGTTATTTCTAGAGAGGTGTCCTGGATCATACCCTTGAAAAGATATGATGCAGAATACATGCCCATTGAAAATCTGTGGCATGAGTGGAAAATTCTCCCAAATATAACTCTGGAAGAAAGAGAGTTACAATGTTTAGCATGGTGTAGTTAAAAATGTGAACTAGCCTGGCAGTTGGCAACACTTCTGTTACGTTATTTGATTGTCTTCTTTGCACTTCTATAATCCTCAAGTTCCAATGGCCCTGAGTGCCTCAGTAAAATACTCCATAAGCAGGACATGTTTGCTGACCAAATATGTGATATAAAATGGTATAAATTACATCTTCTGACCTTTGGGAGATGTTCAGTAAAAGTATAAACCAAAGCAAAGGAAACTTTTGTTAAGTTTGTCTTTCAAATAATTTAAACATAATTGCTTTTTCATATAACACATTTCAGGAGGTTTGAGGAATTAGCCTCCTCAGATAACACATCTTACAACTGGGTTTTGAAAGGTTGTCCAGATGTAAGAGAAGAAGCAGAAGATCAGCACAAAAAGTTTCCTGTGTAGAGGGCTTGCTGTCATTGGTCCACCAAACCAAGCTCCCAATCAACATTCAATACAGTGAAAAACAAAGCAGCATCCCCCTGAGAGCAGAATTCCATGTCAGACCACAGTTAAGGCAGCTTGGATGTCTGTGGAACACTCAGTCTGACTAAAGGAACCCTGTAGAAAATAGAATGATTAATAGACAAGCCATACAGTCAATAAAGTTTTCAGCTGTCTTCACGAAGACAAGAGTCCATTTTTTTACCAAAGCAGAACTCTGTTTTGCATGATGTGTAAGTCCCTCATTATTTTTCCTCAACATCTGTATCCATTTCCACAAAAAGTGACCAACCCTGTAAAGTATGTCTTATTATATTTTTAGGAAGCATATTGAGGTGGTATCAACAGGAAATAAATTCCTCATGTCTGGAGTGTAAAATTTGCCAATTTAATGCAGGTCAGCACACATGATACAAACAGTGCACTCACAGTAGAAAGATTGCTGCCTCTCTTAAAAGCACCTCCATTCTTGAAAATGTCTTTCTTTCATGGTTCCTGCTCCAAGCCTGACATTAGGAAAGCAAACAGTCTTTTCTACCCATCTAGTACTTCAGATTGTATTTATATTGGATATGACATCTCATCTGGGTTCTTTTGCATACTGAAATGAATTTGAATCATTTGTATAGCGGTATGGTCCCATGTTCAAATCTCAGTGTTACTTATCATCACTTCATTGAATGGTGAATGATGTTATCCCAACTAGCATACAATGAACAGCCCATCAGAATGCTGGCTACCATGACCAGTGTGCCTGTACTGCTAATAACTGCCTCAGTACCTTAATATGCTTCTGAACATTAAGAATGTAGTTACATAAATAAGCACAGAAGAAGCATTGTTGTCATGTGTCTCATGCTTAAAAGGTATCTAAAATGTGACAAATATTCAATAAACAGTTGAAGAATTAGCCAATCAATAAATACAATACTATAAACAGTCAAACATAATTTAATCATTTTTAGATTTAACAAGAAAATTCTTCGCTAAGAATGTTAAAATTTAGTTGACTTTGTATGACTATGAAGTCTTTCTTGTTTTGAAAATATCTTTTCATTCAACCGCTCTAGTGGAGATAATTACAGATTTTAACTGACAGTCTCTACCCTCAAGAACATAATGTATAACTGGAGATGAGTATTCTTGAATAAAATATCAAGTAGATTTACTCTAAACAATAAGGCTTACATTCACAAATGAAGTATAATATATGCTGCAAATCAGCCAGAAACAGGCTGAGCAATTAGCTACTCTCATCATACAAGGCGATCAAATAGGGCATCCCATGACTAGAGGCCCCACACCTATGTCTTCACACCACTACCAACGCTACTCACTAACTCAAATGCTGCTAAAATAGAATCACTATGCAGTGTCAGGAGAGTCTGGGAAGGTGAGGCTACCAAGTCTCCCTTTAACATCCTGTCAGTGTAGAAGTGACTTACTGTAAATTAGGGTACTGCAGTAGAAAGGACTGAAGTGTGATTCGTATTCATTAAAAAATAGAATGCATTTGTAGAATATGGGGAACTCACAAATTCTAGAGACCTTTGTGACATAGATGTCATAGTGCTGTAAGTCATGACAGATGCACCTGAGCCTCATGCTATCTTTGGGTCTTTCTATTGGAGAAGACATCTAGGATACTTACAGAAAGTGTTCCCTCAGATCTCAATGATAGCTCAGGTTCCTAAAAGGCCTGAAGTGCCTCTAAGGGATCTTAACTAATCTTATAGTTATGGTGATAACCTGAATTTACCAGTATACAAAGGACAGCAAAATTTTAAGTACTAAGAAAAAGAATAAATGGATGGCTAGTGACTATTAATAGCCAACTCTTAGCTGGGTAGATCTGCAGTGGAGTGCTTACCTAACTTATATGAAGCCCAGAGACATCTCTAGCACTTGTGGGTAGCAATGGGGGCTACTGTCCATGAAAACATAGCATGTGAATAACACATGTGTTGGTACAGAGTGGAATGAACCAATCTTGACTGGTAGGTATAAAGAATTTAATGGACAGCCAGAAACCAAGCTCTACAGGAAGAAGGAGCAATATCTACAAGAGGATCAACCTAGAACTTGTTTTGCTTGGTCACTTCTGACTATTTTGACAAGTTAAAGAGTATCCACCTTTTGCTTTCCAAACCATAGGCCTTCTTCCAGAAGCTACATGCTCAAAAAAATATTTTCCAGACAGAGAAATGACGTACCCCCAGTGGAGAGGCATATTCAAAACAACCAGCAGGGAAGACTGAAAAATTCCCACAGGGAAATCACTGGAAGGGTCCTATGGAAAACTGAATTGGACTCATACTTTGGGACATCTGTCACCTGTGATATTTCAAAAACATCTGAGTATACATTTCAGAAATGCAGCTGAGACTGTCCAATAAAATATATTTTTAAAGCTATCAGATTCCCAAACTGTCTCTATAAATCAACACATACTCTTGTCATCGTCCATACATATGTTCTAAGTTAAAAGGAATTTTATGAGCTTTGAACATCTTTTATTCATTTTTTAGTATTTTGGTACGAAACCAGTATATTTTTCCCTAGTAAGATCTTGCTCAGTGTGAAGAAATATTAACATGAACAGAGAAAACAAACTCAAAATTTAAGTTGGCATGACAGGGTATAGTAGCAAGTCATGTCAGGTTGCCCTGTTTTTATTAACTGCCAAGACTTAATCAACAGTTATGAATAGCCATGTACTCATAATATTAAAAATGCCTTTGGAGAAGAGGAGATGGAAGTTTATATCAACCATTATATACACAAAATAAAAGTACAAATTTATCTGTGTGTCATTCAGAATTCTTAGATGCATCATGGATGCTATACCATCCAGCTGGGCCATCCAAATAGAATGAGGATCTTAAGCTAAATGATACCTATATTTCTGGTGTACCCCTTTATCTGGTTGCCATTAGAAGCAAATACTACTTTGAAGAGCACTGTACAAAATAATGTTGTGATATAGTTTCTCCCACTGAAGTGGCAAACTACAAAAATAGGTCACTGTGATAGGAAGCAGAACATCCAATCAAGTATGTAACTGAGCAAATGAAACAGCCCAGACTTTACCCAAGGAACAAGGAGAACGTGGACCACACAGCATGAATACAGAGTCAAAGGCAGTGGAAGGTTTGGGCTGCTGCTTAAACAAGCCACCAAAATTCCCTACAGAGCACTTTATCAGCTCTCTGAGTTTCTTAACAAAATGTCCGAAATGCAACTAAACTTCATAACAATTCAGAAAACTGGGAGAATCTCAACAAAATCCCAACAGAAAGAATGATCAGCAAATGCCACACAGAGATGATATAGATTTAGGGGATTATTTGTTGAGCTGTAAAGCAGCCGTTACAACCATGCTTCATCAAGTGAGAGCAAACATCAGTGAACTGAACATAAAGGCAAAAACTCTTCTCCCAAAATAGGAATTATGAAAAGAATCAAATGGAATCTTTATCATGAAAGACAACAAAGGGATGAATGCATCGGGTAGGATTTTATTTGAATGAAGAGAAGGAAAAGAACCAGAGAATTTAACACAGTAAGTATGAACAGAAATTAGAATCTTCTAATCTAGAGATTACAAATTCAGGGTGATGCCTGGGGTGTGAGATCAAATCTGCTTAATATGAGTTATGAAACTGAAGGTATATCGTTTTCTCTGATTATTATTAAACAGTTACTGCTTCATAAATTTTGAAGAAAATTTTCAGAATTATAATGTCTTTAATTTCTAAGTATTGTTTTACTGATTTACTATGACTAGAAGTGTGCATTCCATTCACTCTAGGGGAATCCACCTTTAAATGCAGACTAGGGTTAACACCAGGGTTATATCTGACGATGTATCTGATATCAATCAGAACACCTCTGAGATCTCTTTTATTTCCTCTTTTCAGGGGGATCTATAGATGTCTCTCTTAAGTTCCTCCTTGTTACCTAGCTGCTCAGGGGTTGCGGATTATAGCCTGGTTATTCCATGCTTTATTGCTAAAATCCACTTATAAATAAGTACATACCATGCTTATCTTTCTGGGTCTGTGTTACCTCACTCAGGATGATATTTTCTATTTACCTGAATATGTCAGAATATCATTCTTTTTAAACTGCTGAGTAGTACCCCATTGTGTAAATGCACCACAATTTTTTAATTTATTCTGCAGTTGAGAGACATGCAGGTTATGTCCAGGTTCTGGCTTTTATGAATAATGCTACTAGAAACATAGTTAAGCTAATGTCCTTGATGTAAGAATATGCATCCTTTGGGAATACGCTCAAGAATGATACTGGCAAGGGGTGAGTGGAGGGGGTCTTGGTCCTAACTCAAATGGATCTATCAGACTGCATTGATCTACCCTGAGAGTCCTGTACCCTCTCTGAGGAATGAATGGGGGGATGGGATGGGGAGAAGCTGAGATAAGTATGACTGGGAAGAGAGAAGGAAGGGGAAACAGTGATGGGTATGTTAAAACACTTTTTTAAATAAGTAAAGAAAGAAAGAAAGAAAGAACCCCTCTGGGTGCAGAATAGCTGAGGATAGACTAGAGAGTATGGAAGCCAGTCAGGCAATAATCCTGAGCTCAACTACTGCAGAGTAGCCACAGTGGGGACCCAGAGCTTCCCCAGAACTTGGCTCAAAAGCTACCATATTGTCCTAAGGTCTGCCCATGTCACATACTGATACGCTGTAGTTTCCTCTGAGATGGAAACATTGCATCCTGTATTAAGGAAGCTCCTTAATACAGAGGATAAACAACTCAAAATAGCTTCAAGTGTTCCCCAAAACGGACCACATTTTGGGAGGCTTTCGAGAGACAGCCTGAGCACCCACACATGTCACGTTCTGCCTTTGACTTCAATACTAAATTCTGTATTTACACAGTCAGAGGAGAAAGAACCAATGTCAGGCTGCCCCAGACTACATTACATGCTGTCGAAAGTCTGTCTGCTTTTTAGCTATACTGACCTAAAACAGCAAACCAGGCCCTTGGGTCAGTCTGGCTCCTCTTCTTACAAATAAAATTTAATTAGAATAGAGCATCCCCATAGTCAACACACTGACCATCTTTTTGTTCCTATTTCAAGGGCAGCTCAAACACCATTGGCAAAATTATTCTAAAACATACACTATTGTCTTGTTTTCAGAAGAGAAGTTGCAGTTCTTAGTAGAGCAAGAATGCTGCCTTCCATTCAGGTTTTCTCAGCTGTTGGTGTCTTTTCTGGAACTAAATGATTTGAATTCACTAGTGACAGCAACTGCTGTTTAGCCATCAGAGAACACTGAATGCCATGTGACTTATCCTTCAGGCAAAGCTCTGGTTTTCAACTGTTTTGTTGGCAGGTGACTTACATCATGATTGGCTGGTGAGGTTCTAAGAACAGACTGAGGAGATAATCAGAATAAGTCAGGGCTGGTGTCTGGGAAGTTGTAAGTGTTTAGGGCATGCAATCTGTAAGTGCAAAGCCCTCCGTGCTTGGGGCTGGACCCTGATACCATCTGTAAGGTAAATTTGGGGGCATCAATGGTCACAAGGCCCTTCTGAACACCCCTTCAGAAAAATTCCCAGTTCTGATGTGCTGCAGTTTTACTGTTGAGTCTTTAAGGTGGTGTTAGATTCCAGGTAACTGAAACTGTATGAAAGAGAAACTCTGAATGCTTTGGCAAATCTGCCATGGGAATAGGGTAGATTATGTTGGGTTATGTTTGCTAATGCAAAGCTTATAGGCAGGATAGTTTTTTTAAGTGGGGTGGTGCTTTTGAGCGCAGAATGGTTGGTCATGCCCACAATAGTTCTGTGAGCATGGGTAGTTTAAATTCTTCACCCATGAATGAAAAATGTGTTTCCTCCTATCTCTGGCTGAAGGACCCAGGGACAATCCCATTGCCACCATCACACAGGCAGTGTGCTAATTTGTCCTGGATTCTCATAGAGACAAGAAGTGTCTTCTGTGGGATTACAATGAGAAAAGGTACAAGCGAGGAGATCCTGCTTTGTAGGCTACTTTTCTCATCTCCCTAGTGTCCTCTTTTGCTTTGAAACACTATTGATGTTGACTCAATCTTAACAAGAAAAAAAAAATAGAAAAAATTCTTCAGAAACTTTCCAGCTGAGCTTTTCCTAATGAAAACATTATTGTTTCTGGGTGACTGAGGACGGATGATGGCCCTGTAAGTGATCAAGGACACACTAGTGGACCACAGAGAGACACGATGACTGGCAGGGGACCATCTGGGTCATAAAGCCCCTCCAAGACAGCACTATTACTTGTGGAAATGTATCCAGCCTTGAGAATACATTTGGGGCTACTTCTGAGAAACAAAGCAGACTGTCCTGTCCCAGTAAACATGGCTTCATTCACAGCTCAGGCATTAGAATGGTCATGGTGTGGGAAAGCCCCCAGCTGCATGAATAAACACGAGAAGCTGAACTCCAGCCTATGGTAGCACAGCTCAGCATAAGCATCCATCACTTAGAGACAGGTGACCAACAAAACACATTCTGACAAAAGTCCGTGTCTATTTCCTATCCTTTCCCTATGCTGGAAGTGCATAGGTAACCTGTGCTGCTGGCTGTTTTCCCAGCACTACTTACACATGCATTCCTTGTCCACCAGTGAACATATTCTGTGTTGACCATGTGTTGATAGAGGCTTAAGGAATAAGAAGCCAGGGCCTGCTCCTGGAATACTGTAATGGAGAATGTGAGAAGCTGTGGTCTGTCAGTCCCAGGCGCTGTGGCTGTAGAGGACGGGAGCATCTTAATCTAAACAAATGACATGTGAAGCCATTCACCCCTGTGAAGGCGCCTTTACACCTCTCCTGATTCTCCTACGCAGACCCTCACTTTAGGTATGCCCCCGTGACTAGTCCTCTATCAGAATAACCCAGAACTGGATCAGGTGAAGTGTATTGAAGATGAAGGGGAGAGACAGAGGAACGAAGAGAAAGATTGGAAGAGATGGGAAAGACATGTAGAGAGAGAAAGGGAGGAAGAGAGGATGTGGGAGGAGAGAGGGAGAAGAGAGAATCAGAAGCAAAGTCAGTTCACAGATCTCAGCTTCTTGCAAATGCAGCTTAAGGTAGGTGAGACTTTTCACAGCTACCCCTGATGAGCCCTGCGAGAGACAACCAGAGCGATCAAATTCAACCGTTTCCTCTGGAACAAATGTCTGGAGTGAGGACATCTAAGGTGTTGGTGGGAGATGATTCCCATAAGAATTTCTCTACTACAAAAAGTCTAATTAAGAACATAAATTGAATTTAGACTCCAGTACTCCGATTGAGTTTATCCACTTACGGGTCTCTGGGTGATACAGAACACCCTCTGTTTACTATTTAACAAGTGTTCACTGAGAATGTCCGACACACACAGAGCTTCAAACTATATGCGAGAAGAGAGTTGTAAACAGAGAACTAATCCATGTCTTCATGGACAGCGTGATAAGTACAAGATAGGAGTAAAAGAGATAAATAAATGGAGAGAAAGGTGGAAAAGTAAGAGAGAAGGTTCATGAGAGATGGAGAAGGAGAAATCAATGTGTTGAAAATGAACAAGAGAGATGGAGGAATGGGGGGGAACATGGGAAGAGATAGGAAAAGATGGATTGGCAGGGAGAGAAAAGGAAGAATAGAATGAGGAGAAGAGGGGGGATGAGAAGCAAGGTCAGTTCAGTACCCCAGGAAGAACCACATGAGGAACGGAAAGGGTGTGAGTAAAGGGGAGGGAGAGCCTCTCTCAGAGAGAAGGGCATGCTCACAGCAGGAGCTGCGACAGGCTGAGTTCCCTGACCCACATCCTGCTACAGGATGGTGAAGTGAGTGCTGGCGTCTGCTAGGTATACAGCGAACATGCTACTGAAGCCATCAAGGTCAGGGTTGCATGTCAGGAGTACAATATGGATGTCAACTAAGCAGGAGACCAAAGCAGGTGTGGGAGACATGCTGAGGTTCTACAAGGCCCAATACAACATAGCAGCTTACTTTCCTGATGCTATGGAGCTGGAGAGGATGTGATCAAGAGAGACTGGAGAGGCAAAGATGAACTGAACCAGGCAGTTGAGTGAAGGAACACACCCATCACTAACACAGAAGAGAGTCATGACTTGCTGAGTCCTATCAGAAAATTCTGGTGACCCAGTGAGGCAAGAAACAGAGCTGTGTGTGGATGAGGGAAGGACACGGAGATGGTCTCCTCTAGAGGCAGAGAACTCTGGGAGTTTTATTCCTGTTTTAGCATCGTTCATTTGGGGAAATCTTCTGTGTTTTCTCAACCAGAATGCACCATGCACCGTCAGTCATATTTGTCTGCATATGTTGGGTGCTGTGGGTAGAATGCCAATGCCCTCTCAAATTCAGATGTTGAAATTCTTACCTCTGGTGTGATGGTATTGTGGGAGATGAGATCATGAGGTGAAGGCCCTGACTGCCATTGATGCCCTTGTAAAGAAGACTTCCCAGGGCTCTTGGTCGTCTCTGTCATGTAGACCACAGTGAGATGATGGAACACAGAGAGGTAAGGTACAAGGGAGATGTCGGGAGGTATCCTCACTGGAACACCACACAGAGCTTTGATCTTAGGGTAGGTACCTCTCTGAGGAGATGTACCAACTCAAGAACCAAGGAGCAACTCTATTCTGTTTCCCTCAGCCTAGTGTTTTCTGATGCCTCCAACACCCTGAGGCCCAGGTGATTTCCAACTGGGGTTTGTCACGCCAGCTGCTGTCACTGTACGGCATTGCTGTCTCCCTTGACAAGTTTCCTCACTTATAGTATTGGGTCGCTCTCATGTGGTGATGGCTTCTCAAACTTCCTTTCATGTCCATCATTGCTTTATGTACTTTAAAAATCACTTTTAGATGTTCTAAATAGACCTTCATTAAATTAAAATCTAAATTTTATTTATATTGAATCAGTGTATCTCCTAAGGACATTCCTAGAAAAAAAAAATACAGCATAATATTATCTTTCTTATCTAGGAATGTTAGGAATGTCTTCTCTTTCCATGGTATCTTTATTTACCTTTGACTTCTGAATATTTTGGGGTTTTTTGCTTTTTTAATCCAGTCCAACAATATTTTTGATGGATTAGTATAACATCATCCCCATTATATTTGGATTTAAACACTCCCACCCTGTTTTCCTTTATCACCTCTCAATTACTCTCCCTTCGCTACTTTCATTATTTCTACATTAATCAAGTGTGCTAATTTTAATTATTATCATTCTTTACTGCTCTTTTAAATGCAATCCAAAGAGTAAGACTGAGCTTAATTCTGATTAATGTACGCTATTACTCCTGCCAGGACTTCACAGTACTTCACGAGATGTGACGGTCCTCCCCCTTCTGTGCTAATTGGACATGTTTTAATTCTGTTTTATTTTAAGGTCATTAGAACTGAACCAATCCTCATCAAGAGAAACCTAGTTTGCCTTGGGCACCCGTCTATCTGGGTTTCTGGGCTCTGGGCTCATGTTCCTTCTGCTTGCTGGACATTCTGAATTGAACAATGAAGTGGAGGCTGATGTAGAAAAATACTTGTTTGCCTGAAAATTCCTCTTATCTTTGTGGCTGAAAAACAGTTTTACTGCTAGTTACCTCCTCTCAATATTTACACATCACACTGTCGTGTGATACATCAGTGGTCCATCTGAAGCTCCTACTTTCCTCTGTCTTCCTCCCCTTCTCTCCCCTCCCCTCTCCCCTCCCCTCTCCCCTCCCCTTTCTCCTCCCCTCCCCTCCCCTTTTCTCCCTCTTCCTTTTTTCCTCCTCAATTGGTGTGACCTTTGCCAATGTCCTTCATCAATTACCCAGTCTTACCATTGCTCATTTAGCTTTTAAGTTTTCTAATCACTAAATTTGATTTCTCTAAGAGCTGGTAGGGGTACCTACATTTTCACAGACTTAGAACTCACTGAATTCTCTGGGGAAACATCTGTCTGGGTCTTTGGGTCCTTTACCCTTTTAGTGGTTTGATTCTGTCCCCATCTGCCTCCCTGCCCACACCCACATTTGCAAGCACGCTGAGTTTCAGGACTTCTGAGTGAAATAACAATGTGGATAATTTTCATCTCAGGACAGAGCTGAGTGATATTCTCAGGGTCAGCTGCATGTTGAGATTACAGATATTATTTCCTTTTCATCATGGGAAGTTGGTGAATGTTATTCATTTGGGCTCTTCTTCAGAACCCCAGACTACCAAGCTATTCTGCACCTGGGTAAAACCTTTCGAAAATATTTATGGAAAATCTTTATATGTCAAGCTCTTTGAGAGGCTTTGAACACAAACTCGGGTGAGATAGATTAGTAAGGAGATTATTAAATAAGACAGATACCCTGAATAACAGGTAACTGGGAGGCAAGGAAGAGATACACAAATAAAAAAGAAAGGAATAAAGAGAGAGCCTGGGAGTGCAGGCAGAGGATGGTAGATCCCCTCGAAAGTGGCATTTTATAAAGCCTAAAGAAGAGAGGAAATTGCCTAGATGATTTCTCCAAGGGCCTCCGGCCAAGCTCGCCTCATCGTGAGTCCTTACATCAAGATAATCCACAGCCCTGCTTGGGACACAGCAGTCACCATGAGATGCTTGTCAAGGCTGGAGGCTTTTACTGCAGTAACTCTGACATGGGAAACTGGGGAAAGCTGACACCACGCATTGAGGAACTCCAGACCATTTGGCTGAGAGTTCTAAGACAAAGAAGAATCAGGGCCATCTCCCAAGTCCTTCCTGCACCTCATAGCCCAACATTATTCTCACTGCTTGAATTACTTCCAGAAGAAAAGCCATTAAACTGAAAATGCCCATCAGAGTAGGCCATGAGCAAATGTTTGCCAGCTCCCAAGCAACACGTGCCAACATGAAGACACCCACTTATGACCTCTGCCTTAGTTTCATTTCTATTTTTTTTTTTTTGAAGAAGAAAATAAAAGCACACATATTAATTTCTCATACTGTAATTCCTGGAAATCATTTTGGAGTCAAAGAATTTTGACTGTTAAAAGCAAAAACAAACATTGAGAGATTTCCTGCGATTCCGGGAGCATTGCCAGTGCATGGGATTTCAGCCTCCCCCTGCCAGAGCTGCTACGTGGCAAGCAGAGGCCAGGTTCTGAGAGCAGGGACCAGGCCTTACTGACAACTGCAGAATGGCAGCGGGAAGCCAGGCTCTGAGATCAGGCAACAGCTCTATGAGTGCAAAAACCAGCCTCCAAATTCGCAGAGCAAGCCTCCACTGAGAACTGTAACACTGTAGCTGGAAGTCAGGCTCTGAGGTCAGGCAGCCTCCAAATATGGGCAACAGGGGTCCATTAAGGAGGCCTGGGGCAGTACAGTGTCATGGTTCTTGTAGAGAGAGACCTCAGTGAGAAAGAGACCTAGAAGATGGGAGCTCTACCCAATCTAAAGGGTAGAGCTCTAATCTGAATCAGGCAAACTCCATGTGAACCCTCAGTGGTCCTGATGCTGACTTTTTTTTTTTTTTTTTTTTTTTTTGCCAAAGGACAACCTGGGATTTAATATGTGATGAGTCCTGAGATGAAATCAGTATTGTATTTAAAAAGAAGTCTTTTGGATTTTCGTTCATAAACCATGAATAGTAATAAGGTTTCTGCTTATAGTGGACTTCTGGGAGTTTCCAGCTGTAGTTAAAAGGAGATTCTGAAACCGTTAGGACAAGTATCTTGCTAAGGCACTACCTCCATCAAAATCATTCCTGACAAATAACTATTATACATTTGAAACCTTCCAGAGACAGGAGCCCTCCACAGGAAAGAGTTTATCCTAGCTGCCATGGGAAGTATAGAATCCCTGCATGTCTCAAGGACAGAAATCTTATGACTGTTCATGATGGGTCATGGGAGTCAATGTTGAGTCTTTTTGTCAAGCTCTGGAAGTTCCCCAGAGGTTAGCATTAACTTTTCCCCCAGAAAATATCTATCAGTACTAACTTGTGGCGAGCCGCTTCTGGCCTGCAGAATGACGAGTCACCACAGGCACGATTCTTCTCGGATCACACTTTATTGGAGTACAGCTCAGTTGTGAAATGGTGGAAAGAAGACCCCAAGCCTGAGATTCAGCCTGCTTATATAGGGAAGCCTGGCGCATGATTGGTGCCCATCACAATGCCTCGTTAACATATAGCCGGTGATTGGTTCAAAGTAGTACTCATTAGCATATGGCTGGTGGTTGGCCCAAAATAATGGCTCATTAACATATTTGAGGATCGCATTGGATAGGTCCTTTCTCAATGTCTAATTAGCATAAGCACATCGGATTGGTCACTACTCGATGCCTAATTAGCATAAGCGGCAATAGAATGTTCCAGCAAGTTGTGCAAAGGCAAACCGCGCTCTACACTAACTGGCATTACCAAACTCCATAAAGGCTCCTGTAATCTATAATAAAAACATGGCACTGGTGTTGGCATTGCCTTTCCTTCATTGTCTCAGTGTTCCTGTGTCTTTGTCAAATACGATTTTGTAATATCCTATAGGTTTATGGCTTCATACGTCATCACATGGGTGCCCTTCCCTCTGAAGACATCATTTCCAAGTTCAGTCTAGGTCTTCAATGTATAACTAGTAATTGACTCCATATAGCTAAACTTCTTGCTGGCCCATCTTCCCTCTGTGACCCAGGAGCCTCACTGCCGATTGAAGGACCAGCCTGGGGGTTGTAAGAACTCCATGACCCTTCTTGGCTGTTTACCAGCTATCAATCATTCCCCCTAAAAACTCTACTACCCTGACATAATCACCTTTTTAGGGTCATTCTCTTCTCTCAGGATGCCCAACATCCCCACTCTACATGATCTAAATATCATGATGAGTTACTTTCAATACTTTGTTTAACTGAAGTCTTCATTTTGTAAGACTTGTGTTGAATTTGATTAAAACATACATTTCTATCTTAATCCTCTCAGGCTTCTGATCACACCAGGATTAAAACTCCAAGAAGATACCAAAACTTTTAATGTGACAGGATTAAAGTGAATCTAAAGACTGGGACATCTACAATGCAGCAGCACAATGAAGAATTGATACAACTTCTCAGTGTGAGGGTAGGGAGATGCCAGCATGGCACCCCTCCAGCCAATGACCAGAAAAAAATGGTGAATAAAATTAACCTTCAGCAAATGACTGAGAGGAAAGATGTTGTTTCTGGTACACAAAATAAAAAAAGGAAATAGGAGAGAAAAAAAGAAAAAAGGAAAGAAGGGAGGGAGGGACGGACAAAGGGAAGGAGGGAAAGAGGGAAGGAAGGAAGGAAGGAAGGAAGGAAGGAAGGAAAAGACCAAGAGAAAGGTAGATGAGACTAGGATCCTTACCCCGTGAGTAATGAGGAGAGGGACACAGAACACAACCATTATTTTATCACAAAGAGGAAATTGAAATTCCTAGACAATTCTTTCCAAATTCTAACCAGTATGCAAATGTCCAAAACAAGGTGGCATTCAGACTGATAAGCACCTTGGTCTTTTTCTCTTTAACAAGTTTTAAGATGGTTTGATGGCCCCCATAGTAACCATAGAGGGGTGTCAGCAGTGTATGGGAGGCAGTGTTTCTAGGCAACAGGGACCTTAGGCTCCAGAAGGCAGTGAGGAGCGAGTGGTTGGTGAGGAGACAGGAACAGCAAAGAAAGACTTGGTTTTCACATCAACAGGGTAGAAAAGGAAGGCATCGAAAATTTATGTCTCATTTCAGCTTACACTTTTGGTTTCTGATGAATTTGAATAGACAAGCCCTGGAAATTTTTCTTTCTAAGAGTCATTTAAAAAGGAAATACCTTGACAATGGTTATGCTATGAGATCTCAGGGTGGCAAACCTTTTGAGCTCTATACTGGGGCTGGGCATCATTTTCCAGATCCCAAGAAGACTGTGCTTGGAGGCCCCAGACAGAAAGAACCAGGCACATTCTCCTCCTGCTAAGTCAGCCCTGGGCAGGGACAACGTGGCAGCCCTCTCCAGGGCCCCAGCCCAGAAAAGGGAGAGCAGGGGTAGTGGAAAGGGGCTGGAGTTTTGTTGCAAAATGAGTTAAGAGAAGGCAAATCCCAGCAATTTTGTCTGGCCAAATTATACTTTTGAGCTCAGGTCTGTACTTTATATTTTAAAAGCTTAAATTAGTTTATAATCTCCTGAAATCTCATCTTGCCATTTGTTTTTAATAGCATGTCTGCTACCTTTAAAAACATTTCTCCACTTTGGATTAAGAAGTAGTATTCATTTAGGGCCAACTAATGAAACTAGACTGTTTCATGTCACTTATTTAAAAACTATTTTACTAGGGTTTTTTTTTTTTCTGAGAGTTTCATACATGTTTTAATCATATTTACCTCCCCCAACTTTTCCCAGATCTAACCCCCTTTACACCCATCCAACTCCATATCTTATTTTTTTTTAATCTTTAAACTCACCAAGACCAGTTTGTACTGCCCAAATATTCTTGGACAAATGGTCTTCCATTGAAGTGTGGTTGACTTACCAGGAACTATGCTTTATATATCTCCTTTATAATACTGTATATAGTGAGAGGCTATAACAGTTTCATGTCCTGCTCAAACAGTAATTATTTCACAAGTACTTTTATACAGAGCTATTATTTCCAATAATGACCTTGAATTTCTAATGCTTCTGCCTCCACTTCTGAAGTGCTAGGATTTTATGTATGTGCTGCCATGCCATCTAGTCAGGGCTAGGGATGAATTAAACCCCAAGCTTCATACATGCTAGGTAAGCCCTCTAGAGACTGAACTATATCCCCAGCCTAGCATCACATCTGTGAGGACAATCTCACAAGTTGACAAGGAATTTGAATTTCTATTAAACTCAGCGAGCTACTGATTAACACAACAGCAATGCCCACTCAGTCAGCTTAGTGTAAATGTAAAGAAATGGCTAAGGCAAATTGACTTCTCAGAGAAGGGATAGTTAGTCCTCTATTTTGGAGTTTGAGGCCGAGGTTGGTTTGCTTTACTCTCTGGATGCTGGTGAGAGGCCCCTGGTGGATGACATCCTGGTGGGCATGATCAGGAGGGAGTGGTCACATCTCAATTCAGGAAGCTAAGTTCAGACCCTATAAATCTGAGTGTGTCAGCACATACCCCTAATCCTGCCCCCAGGGAGGAGATACAGCAGGATTATAGGGCTTGCTGGCCAGCTAGTCTAGCTGGATCATTGAGCACCAGGTTCAACAAATGACTGTCTCTAAAAATGAGGTGGAGAACAATTGCAGAAGACACCTCATGAACTCTCAGCACCTACACATATACACAGACAAGCACACACATGCAGAGATCTACAACACACACAAAAGCAGACACATAATTCAATCCTGAAAGTGGTGATGTTTGCCTTGGGTACTTCATGGAGGTAAAATTAGAAAACTGTAAACATAATGTAGACTGATACCGTTGACTTACTACAGAAGTGCTGCACACTGAGCTGAGGGCAGCCAACATCCCTCCATCCTATTTAATCTAGACTTGGATGCACTATTACCATGTAATAAACAATGCCTGGAATTCATGATTTTCCAGCTAGTTCTGTTTGCCCTTCTTCTTCCACTACTACCCTATAACTTTAATTCAAACTCTGCTAGACCTTTCTTAAAGCAAAGGTTAGTCTTTCTGAGTAGGGACAGCCATCCAGGACTGTGCCATTACTCTCTACTCACCCCCATTGTATTTGGAGCAGGTAACTCCATATTTTGTGAACGTCTTATATATATGGCTCTGTGGGTCAACTTTATGCACAGGTGCCATGTGCAAAAGCTTTATTTCCCAGGAATTTTACAGAAAGTCATTTTCATTGTCACAAGAGAGTTGAATATTCACTGGATCCCATGCTTCGTTCTTCCTCTTGCTAGCTACTAGATGTTTTTCTTAGCAAAATCCTCCTAGCATGCAAATGGTCCCTGGAGACCATGAACTCCTGCATATGTGTCCCAGACTCTCCTGCAGATTAATCCTCCCATATGGTTCTGTAGAAACTGCCTGGCGTGTGTGTGTGTGTGGGGGGGGTCAAGTTTTCAAATTACTAGTGCTGGGACATTACCCAGTAGAAAATGCTCCAAACTGAGGACAAAAATGCTGTCTACACGCGGCACCTGTAAGTCCAGTCCATTTGAATCTTTCCATCTCTCCCTGGGGCACTGAAGATGGACAGTTGCTGAACCTGGTTTCCAGCCAGCTGCTGAAGATGAGCCGGCCCTACTTTAATTTCCTTCTGCTGTGTTTCTATTTCAATCTTTTACCTATGGACGGAAGAAATAATCACACGGAGCCCTGAGGGTGTGTGCTGTTGAAGATACACATGTCACATAGACAGTCATGTTCGTGGTGTGACTGTCACACAGCTGAGCTGCTGACTATGACCTTTTATAACCATATGTCTTCCAAACCCTCACTAGTCTTTCCATTTGCTTGACAACCTGTGGTGAGTGGTGACCTGGAGACCTTAAGTGGAAGCTGTACCAAGGAGTGTTTGGAATCATATCACTTGGAAGCCAGGGTGGGTGTGGGAAGGCAGTCACTTCTGACCTTTGGTCTGTCCACTGTGTATGCCAGAGACTATCTTGGAGTACTAGACAGTTGTTAGGGGACCAGTTGAGGTGATAGTGGTGTGGAGGACTGGACGCCTCTCCTGCCTACATATACACAGCTGCTTGTCAGGCAGAAACTCCATGAGCCATGAGGAGGTGCTGAGCCTGTTTGGGGGATGCAGCAATAGCTAAAAGCACCCAAGCATTACCTTTTGATGCATCTTCTCTGAGTGCTGTGGTACTGGATACAGCTTGCTCTGTCAGCCGACCCTGCTCATCACTTGGAGGAGGGTAGGACCTTTACTATCACTCCATGGCAGACCAGGACAATGCTCTGCATGTCACTAGCACCACAGTTTTTTTCTGCTTTCCCATGGATTCCCATCAAAAAATAGTCCCTCCTATGCTTAGGGACAGCAGCACCTCAGCCAGCACCGTCAATGGTCTCTTCGTCTGGGAAATCTGTAATCATCACTGAAGTTACTAAGGCTGTGCACTGAAAGCTAGCCTGGGGTATAGAGATTCTGTCTCAAATAACAACCAAAAGATTCCACTCTTATGTCCTTGTCTTAGATGCCTCAGGCCACACCTTGACCCTTCTAGCTCTTTTCCCATCTTTGGATAATTCCTTAAACCCTAGTTCCTCACTAATAATTATGACAATATTTCCCTATTCCAATAACCAATGACATCTTGGTCTCCCAGCTGGACTGTCTCTGGCTGAACAGTCACAGGTCTCTGGGTTTGGGACATGTCTTAAGTCTGGACTTATAACACTCAGAGAGGCTCCTTCCCCTTGGTAAGATTTGCAGTGATAGACATTTGACCCTGTGGTCTCCAAGGTCTTCTCTAGAGGGAGAATCAGGTCTACTGCCTTCTTCCAGGTACCAAATCTACAAAGTTCCAAGATCATGCAGACCACTTGGACTTAGAGGCTACCCATGCTGTGGCCCTTATAGCTGTCCCCATGCTGTATCCACTCTGCCTTAATGGCATAGCACCATATAACATCTAGAAGAAATATTATAGTTAAATAATGTATCTTTCCACTGTACCATTGTGGTACATATGTATCATTCACCTATCACATACTTTGTATCTATGATCTGTTTATTTATCATCTCTCTACCATCACCATCTGTCTGTTATTCTTCCTTTATATACAATCCACTTTCTTAAACTAAACATCATTTCTTTTAAGGTAGAGAGATCTATATAGATGGCTGTAGTGAAGAGCCCCAAATTTCAGTGGCCACAAGCCACTGGAGTCAACTTCTCATTTATCACCATCTAGTGGGTAGATGTATAAAGTGTTTCAGGTCACTTACATCATGTAGGGATTCACATCTTCCTCCAGGTGTGAATCCACGCTCATTGAAATCCTTATGTACTTCTGTACTAACTCGGGGTATGAAACACAAAGAACAGAATATCTGCCATTGTAGGATTATGGACTGAAACATCAAGTGGTGTAGAATATATAGCCTCCTATGCACAGACATATATTTTTATATCCTAGGGAGATTGTACCAACGTGGCCAAGAAGAAAGTCAACAGCCTTGGTAAGAACATATTCCATCTCTCACATCTCCCCATGGGCAACTCAAGGATACAGGGAAAGAAAAAATGTCAGAGACATCAGATAGTAATTTCTACACCCCAGAAGCAGAAAGCAGAATTATAGCTGGAAGTTTTCTTGTGTCTTCCAGCCACTTGGTCCCAAATAAACACATATAGGCTTATATTAATTAGAAACTGTTAAGTCGGGGCTGGAGAGATGGCTCAGAGGTTAAGAGCATTGACTGTTCTTCCAGAGGTCCTGAATTCAATTCCCAGCAACCACATGGTGGCTCACAACCATCTATAATAAGATCTGGTATCCTCTTCTGTACACTGTATATATAGTAAATAAATAAATATTAAAAAAGAAACTTAAGTCTATGGCTTAGGCTGTTATTAGCTAACTCTTACATTTTAAATTAAATCCATTTCTACTAATCTATGTATTGCCACATGACCAGTGGCTTATTGATACAATCACATCTTGTTTCTTGGGCAGCTGGATTGCGTCTCCCAAACTCAGCTCTTCTCCTGTTTCTCTGCTTGGATTTCCCACCTGTCTGTAAGCTATCTTGCCATAGGCCAAAACAGTTTCTTTATTAACCAATGGTACCAACATATATTCACAGCAGACAGAAAAAACATCCCACAGCACAGTATAGCATGGTGAGACAACATTGTGCAAGGGATGCCCTGGGTTCTCTGAGTCTCAGGGAGACTGTAGAGGACTAAAGGAATAGGTAATATAGTCATGATTGTGTTTTAAGATGCTCACACTAGCTATCAGGTAGAGGGGGAAGAAAACATCTACCAAGTGATAGAATAGGGTGATTGACTGGGTGAGAGAGATACTGGAAGAGGACAAATGGAACAGAAAGATGGTTTCCCATGTGAGAGGGGTTGAGTACCTTCCACAACAGCACTAGATGACAGGTGGGTTTGTGTGTAGATAATCGCACAGGGGTCACTAGAGGTCCCCAATGAACACAAAACATGACACTGGGGAAGGTCTCTTCTAAGGCTTGTATTAGAATAGAATAATAGAATCAACATCACGGAGAATCTGGCAAGAGCATAACTTAGAATAAACCTTGCTGTGGGACTATGCTTTTGTACACTGTAAATATTCGTTATTGTAAATATTGCTTAAATAAAATGCTGATTGGTCAAGTCGCTAGACAAGAAGTAGAGGTAGGGCGCTCAGACTAGGAGAATTATGGGAAGCAGAAGAGCAGAATGCAGATGCCAGTGAGATGCAGAAGAAGCAGGGTGAGAATGCTACACTGAGCAAAAAGGTACCAAGTCATGTGGCTAAGAATAAATAGAAATATGTGTTAACTTAAAGCATAAGAGTTTACAAGTAATAAGCCTGAGCCATAGACGAAACAGCATGTACTTAATATAAGCCTCTATATGTTTATTTGGGACTAAATAGCTGTGAGACAGGCTGGCCAGGACACAGAAACTTCATATTACAAAACCTTAACTTTCAGACAGGAGGTTTAGGTGACAACAAGATGTAAGTCCCACGCTGATGGCTAGTCACAAGGTGTTAACACGGGAATCTCTCTTCACGAGCATGGCCATGAGCTCCTCTCATAAAGCTTCTGCTCCCCAGGACATATTTTATTTTATGAGGCAGAAATGAAAAAGATTCAATGTTTGCCCATCAGTGCAGGAGTAAGCTTTGAAAGAATCACATGAGCACACTGAGCCATCACTCTGGTGGCAAGAAGATTCTGAATTCATCAGTACCATGAGCCTTTTCTCATTCTAGCTAAGCAGAAACAGATACTGGGTTTGATCTCCTTACATATGTAAAATAAAATAAGTTCCCATATTTGTGCTTCAGCATAGTTCATACAAAAAAGACAGAGCATGTTTATCACCAGGTACAGAGATGAGGGCGGAGGAGTGAGCTGCCTCATGCTGAACACAGTTTCTGTTTCTTGAACTTCTGCAAAGGCAGACAGGGCAGTATCTGAGAGTAAAACACCACTTCTGTGGCCTGTCAGCTCCTTTCAATGATCTCGTTCTGTTTTATTGCTCTGGTTTCAGAGTTCTCCTAGTCAGCAGAGTGTGTGTTACATGACTCTCTGCCATGGAGTTGGGTTCACTGGCATGCCAGAAGCTAAAGCCAAGGTCGGGTGTCTGAGCTACTCTCTGCCAAGTAGATGGCGCCTGGTCTGTCATGCATTGGGTTTTTCTGCATTCCACCTGGCTTTCTATGGCTTCCAAATGTGGAGTCCAAGTATGGTGGCAGCTTCTTCCAACCCTCCCAAATAGTTTCATGAAAATCAGATATGACTGCCATTGGATTACAAGACATATGGGATTTGCTAAGTTTATTGCTACTCCTGACATGCGCTAACTTGTCTGCAGTGGCTGTCTTCAGGCAATGCTGTGTTGACTGTCAAAATATTTCTCCGTTTGTAATTAGTTTTTGCCAAGGCAATTGCTGAATAATAACTAGTTTGCTCCATTAAAGAGCCCAAGTTGCAAAGGTAGGGGATCATTCTAAAGGTAGGGTTTGCACTTTCTTCCTTCCTCTGAAGATGCCCAAAGAACTTCCCAGACGAAGTCCATGTGCAGAACCTATGTTCTGCCAAAGCTCACCACATCAAGGCATGAAGACATAGGCAACAGAATGAACTTGACACCTCCCTCCTCCACCACCATCTGTATTAACTATTTGTCTTGTTGCTGAACAAAATACATTAAAAAGCTACATAAGAAAGAAGTTTATTGGGTTTTTAGATCTAAGGACTGGAGTTCTCGATGTCAAGGAAGGATTGGCTATGGGAGCAGGAGGTGTCTGGTCACATTACATCTGCAGTCAGAAAGCAGAGAGGGATTAATGCTCATTGATACTCAGCTTGCTTTTTCATTTTTATTGTCTGGAACTTCAGCTCGTGGAACAGTCCCCCATATCTAGTGTGGGTCTTCCTCATTTAATTAACCTAAGCAAGAGCATCCCTCACAAATAGGTCAAGAGATCTGTTTGCATGATTATTCTAACTCCATTAAATTGATAATCAAGACTAACTATCACACCATCTCTTTCACTCTCATGGAAGTTTATAATTTTTTTTAAAAAAACATTAATGTGTTTCTACATGAACCGTTCCTGTTATACATCCATTAATTTGAACCTTAATGACACAAGAATTTTAGTCTTTGCAAAAGCTTGATGGATAACTTCAGCCTGAGCAGGTCACTACTGCACTGGTGTGCATGCAGATGTTGCATTGTTACTCATCATGGCCCACCATTAACTTGTATGGCACCTGTAGCACACTGTTATCGGTATGTGGTACTGCTACCTAGGTACACAGGCACAGTGTTACCTTAGACCCTCTTTTAGAATGTTTCTGTCATAAAAAATGAAACTAAATAAGTGATAGCACCCAGCTATGGAAGAAGGGCCCTGAAAATGGATCTTCCATTTCCCTGTCTCAGGGCTCTGCAATCCTGCATGCCCCTAAATCAGTGGTCTGTATACCTTTCACCTGTATGTAAAAGACAATTCCACACACAGTTATGGGCAAGCTGCACCCCTTTTCTCTCAGAAAACTATGTAGAGAAAGATAGATAGACTCATTGTAATTTCAGGGAGTAGTGATTTTAGGGAATACGTAAAAGCAATGCAGCTTTGAAATTATTACATAAAGTAATTGTTATATAAAATAAAATTATTATATAGGATAAAATTCTCTTGTAGAAAATTAAACTGAAAAGTAAAAGCCTATGTCAGAGGTCTTCATTGTTGATAAAATTCATTTTAGTAATGACCTTTAATTTCATTCTAAAGATAAAATGATTCCATGCAATTCCCACCAAAATCCCAACACAATTTTTTACAGACCTTCAAAGAACAATTCTCAATTTCATCTCGAATAGCAGGAAAGCCAAGATTGCCAAATCAATTTTGCTCAACAAAAGAACCTCAGGAGACATCATCATACCTGACTCCAAGCTATACTATAGAGCTACAGTAATAAAAGCAGCCTGGTACTGCCATACAAACAGACTTGTGGATCAATGGAATAGAATTGAAGATCCTGACATTAACCCACACACCTATGAACACCTGATTTTTGACAAAGAGGTCAAAAATATTCATGGGAAAAAAGATAGTATCTTCAACAAATAGTGTTGGCATAACTGGATGGCAGTGAGTAGAAAAATGCAAATAGATCCAAGCCTATAACCCTGCACAAAACTCAAATCCTTGTGAACCAAAGACCTCAACATAAACCCAGCTACTCTGAGCTTGATAGAAAAGAAAGTGGGAAATACCCTCTAATGCATTGGCACAGGTGACCTAAATATAACACCAGTAGTATAGACACTAAGAACAACAATCAATAAGTGGAACCTCCTGAAACTGAGAAGTTTCTGTAAGGCCAAGGACACAGTCATTAAGGCAAAACAACAACCTACAGATTGGGAAAAGATCCTTACCAACCCTACAAGTGACAGAGATAAAATACATAGAGAACTCAAGAAACTAGAGCCCAAAGCTCTAAATAATCCAATTAAAAAAATGGGGTTCAGAACTAAAAAGGGAATTCTCAGCAAAAGAATTACAAATGGCTGAAAAGCACTTGAAAAAATGCTTAATATCTTTAGCCATCAGAGAAATGCAAGTCAAAATAACTTTGAGATACCACCTGACACCTGTCAGAATGGCTAAGATCAAAAACATAGATGATGACCTATGCTGGAGAGGATGCGGAGCAAGGGGAACACTACTCTGTTGTTGGTGGGAGTGTAAACTTGTCCAGCCACTCTGGAGTGCAGTATGGTGGTTTCTCAGAAAATTGAGAATCAATCTCCCCAAGGATCCAGCAACACCACTATTGGGCATATACACTAAAGATGCACATTCGCACCCCAAAAGCATTAGCTCAACTATGTTCATAGCAGCATTATTCGTAATAACAAGAACCTGGAAACAATCTAGATGACCCTCAACTGAAGAATGGATTAACAAACTGTGGTCCATATACACAATGGAGTACTACGCAGCAATAAGAAAAAATGATATCCTAAAATTTGCAGGCAAATGGATGGATTTGAAGAATATCCTCCAGAGCGAGGTCTCACAAACCCAGAAGGATAAGCCAGTGATGTACTCACTCATTAGTAGACTTTAAGCAAAAGCACTTTTATGTCATTGAAAGAGGGGAAATCTTTAGCATGAATGTCTTGGATCTTCAGCTTTCCTTACAATGATACTATTTGGATCCAGTATCCATCTGCATTTGGTCTCCTAAAATTCCACTGAATTTGCTACTGTGCCGTCCACTTCTAAGAATTAAATAAAATGAATAAGTGAGGAAAAGAAAAGTTAAGTGACAGAAACTTTAAAATGGCACAGAATTTTGGCCCCAACTCCCAGTCCAGACAAAGAGAGTGAGGAGGGATTATATAAGCAAAGGGGTCAATATCATGTTGGGGACAGTTGAGCTACTGTGAGTCATGGGCTCTGGACTGACAGTTGGAAAACTGCATGGGACTGAACTAGACACTCTGAATGTGGAAGACAAAGTGTGGCTTAGGCAGATTGTAGGGCCTCTGGCAGTCGGACCAGGATTTATCTCAAGTGCATGAACTGGCTTTTTGGAACCCACTCCCTATAGAGGAATACGTTGCTCAGCCTTCATATAGTGGATTGGTTTAGTCCTGCCTCAACTTGATATGCAGACTCTATTGACTCCCTGTGGGAGTCCTTACCCTCTCTGAGAAGTGGATGAGGGGTAGGGTGGGGAGAAGCTGGGGGCTAGTAGGAGGAGGG
Organism: Sigmodon hispidus; assembly: GCA_004025045.1. NCBI lineage: Eukaryota > Metazoa > Chordata > Mammalia > Rodentia > Cricetidae > Sigmodon > Sigmodon hispidus. Next base: position 51,168 of record PVIH01003447.1, read on the forward strand.
GAGGGAAGGGGAACTGTGGTTGGTATGTAAAATTAAAAAAAAAATATTTTAAATAAATACTTTTTTAAAAAAAGAAAAAATTAAACTGAAAAGTAAAAGCCTATGTCAGAGGTCTTCATTGTTGATAAAATTCATTTTAGTAATGACCTTTAATTTCATCCTAAAGATAAAATAATAATTTGTAAGAACAAGTAGTGTTTGCAGCTTGTTCTTATTGATATATCTGGAATCATCAGTTTGTTATCTTTATGAAAATATGAATATATAGCCTCATTTATGTTATATGTATATATTAATTTTAGTTTTATACAACCCACTAACTTACCACATTCTCTGAGAAACAAGTAGAAATATGTATAATTTTTATGCAAGAAATTGCTAAAGAAATGAGAATTCCAATGGCCTTTTTGGCTTTTCAAATTACTGGCAATCATATTTGTTTTATGAAAGAATGTCTGCATATGACTTGTCCAGATTAGCCCTGAGAATAAGTATTTTGGAAATAGTCCATAGGTCCTTGTTTAACCCTGGAAAATATTTTTAGGCACCCAAGAAGTGATTACACTTATTAGTCTTTAGTTTTAATAATTAGGATATAAAAATCCCTTCCATCTATTAGTTTATGATTCCATACTCCTGAGAAAAATATTACCAATATTTCTTTCTCATTGAATACTGTCATTTGTCTTTCTAAATGGCAAGACATTTGATTTCATTCTCAGACAGGTGCGGAACAGAAAACTGGCATGTTTGTTAAATTGCATGGGCGAGCTAATAAATTCTGAGTGGGCGTTTTCCCTGCAATGTGTGTTCATATGTGTGAACTAGTGTTTGGAATAGGCAAGGAAGCAATTTAGCTCAGCAACCAGAAACATGCGAGCCTGCCAAAGAATGTTTTACAGTCTCTGTCTTAATTTAAAACACAGAATACTTGTACTGAAAATTCATCTCAGATCAATAATAAAAACATCTAAAGATGTTACTAAAACCATGGCTATCTCAAAGGAAGCAACATATTTACTGTCAAAAGCATCTTGTTTGTTTCCAGGCAAACAGAACAGTCTAATATGGCAAAGTAAAGAGGATCCACACATCACTGGATAATGCCATTTATGTGACAAAAAGAAGATGACAGAGCTTTCTGTCAGGACAGAAGAAGTGAGGATGGGCTTTGTCTGTGCTTGCTTTCCGTCCTGTGCTGAGGTTGTCTACTTTCCTATCAAGATTTTCTCCTGGAGTTGTTAAACTCAGAGTGGTCCCCATCCCCTGCTTTGTGCTTGAAGAGTATAAATAGGAAAGTAGCTGGCTGTGTTCTTTTGCTCTACTTGGACAGAAATCTTGGAATGGGTAAAAGGCAGCCTCCTTACTGTTGGTGACCCTGAGTTCCAGCAGCAGAGAGGAGGCAGTGTTCTTAATGGCCCAGCCATTTCTCCAGCCTTTTTAGTTAAGTGTGGGATTCAGGCATTATTGAGAGAGACCTAGAGGCATAGCTTTGGGGGCCTTAGGACCCTGAATGGGGCGTGGCCAGCCCCCACTGAGAACGCAGTTGCTTACTGCCCTTCCTTCCTGTTTGTTCCTGCTTTCTCAGGGAGAAGATTGCCTCTAGCATCTCCAGCAGAAAGGTCACTTCTCTGGGTGCTGAAGGCAGAGTCTTAATGTCCTGAGTGGTGAAGATGCTGTGGGTGCTCAAGGCAGAGGCTCGCTGGTCAGGTTTAGAACATAGATACCCATAAACCAGGGTGACGGCTCTTGAACCTAAAGTTCATGACCACACCTCTGCAAACCTTGACAGCTTTCTCAGATTGTTAGAGTGAAAGGTTCACAGTCCTCCTAACCCAGGTCCCACCTTCCATTCTTTGCCCCTCTCATTTTCTACAGTCTCAGCTTCTTTCCTTGGCCACTTGTAGTTTCTGATGCCCGTGGCTCCTTGGGACTCCCAGCTGCTGCCTGGTCTGATAACTCTGAGCTTTGGGTTCCAAGGACCCCTGGTCCTCACTAGCTGAATCCTCAGTGGTCTCTTTCTTGCTGCTGTTGAAGCTCAAAATTCCAAGTTTTTGTCTGATTCTTGTGCAACTAGCCTAGCCTACTCTACCCATGGAAAATGTCACAAGTAGGCAAAACATCTTCTGGAAGAAGTTTTTAGTGCAGTCTAATGTTGTGGCACAATATATACATACAGGAAAAGTCTCCCAAACCAATTAGAAGAGTCGTACCCAGCCACTGTGCACTGATGATAATGTAAAACTCCCAGTTCCATCCATTACAAGCCTCACATAAATGCCAATCACAAGTCTTTCTGTTGAGTCACTGGGGAGATGACCCCTCTCATTGATATTTGCTGAGAGCAGCTTCAGGGTGGGCTGTCATCAGGAGATGGCTGAAGCATCTGTGACGGAAACAGACCTTCTGGAGGAGAAGCCTATGTATGGGTCTAGTAGCGAGTGGTTTATAGTGTTCCATGAAGCTAGCTTTAGTTTCCTTGGTGTCTATGGAGCATTTAGAGCAGCCAAGAGGACATGGTGATGGTATCATCAGTCAGCAAGAGGATCTTCTGGATCAATAGGCCCCACTAAAAGCTATAAGATTTTGCTCACAGTTGACAATCAGAGGGTCAATTTGGCTTAGCCTCCAATGATTCGGCTTCTTTGAAAAATAAACATTAAAAGGTGCTCACAATATTGACCTATTGTAATCATTTTAATGGTATTTTAAAGTGTTATCCTAACACCCTCACACAGAGTTGACTTGTTTTATATCAAAGGGAAGCTTCTAGGCCTCTGAACTTCATTCTGTCTCAGCAGATAAAGGGAGAAAAAGAAACCAGTCTTTACTATGGTAGGTTTGACATTCCCAGCATAGGTGTGCAGAGCCCAGGGTCCCATGGACACTCATACTATCAAGTATCCAGGGAGCAAACCGGAGCAGCCCTAACAAATGAATGACTAGGAATTATTGGCTATGAATCACAACACAGAGTTCAGGTCTCAGGAGAGAGCCCTCCCAAGTGATAGACAGAGTGCTAGATCCATAGTGAAGGCTAAGGACAGAGGACACTCACTATGAGACAGTGGAACATGTACTAGGAACTGACATGTGGACACTGGGGAAAACCCACTGGCCACTTGCTGTATCAGGTAGACTCAAAGAAATATTGTCCTCCTTTTGGAGAATGAGGCTGATCAGACACATGACACATGGCACAGGGTCATATCAGTGGGTGATAGGCCTTGGATCTGATGAGCCCAGGCTCATGAAGGTAGTATGCATACTGACTCTGTTCTGAGAATCATACAGCTTGGTATAAAGTATATGTTTGATACCCGGCACAGAAGCCCATGTTCTAATTGTCTTGGTGACTATCATCACAGAATATTCTTATTCAAGCCTTGGCTGGTACCATCTCCTGACTGCTTCTTGTAGTAGTTTCCAGTGTTTGTTTTGTCAAATGTTGCAAGGCTTCCATGTGAATTACTTCTATGGAAAGTATAGAAACATGACTATAGAGTCACCTTGACTCTGCTTAGAGCCCCTCTCCCCTTAGGACACATGAATCTGACATCCAGGACTATTCATGTGTCATCGCCCCACAGCCCATGTTCCCACAGGAATGCAGGTGGCATTTTATAAGATACTGTCCCAGGACTTAGTGAAAGAATCAAAATTTTCAGTTCCATTACACTTAGAGATTTTCTGATTCTTCAGGAGCTCCTCCTCTACCCTTGGCCTCATTCACCTTCATGATTGTTCAGTGTCTCTCTCTCCCAGTATGAAACTTTTTCAGAAATGGATGAGCCTTAAACCCTAAGTCACCCATTTGTCTATATACCCAGCAGTGCATGCCCTGCCCAAGTCTCTGTGGACTCCTGAGTTAGGAGTAATCCTGACCATAAAGGAGTATCTCCTCTAGTGCTTCCCTTTCCTCAGACAGCCTGGGGTCATCAGTGAGGCAAGCTCTGAAAGTGCTTTGTGTGGAGCCTAGCCTGTGTGTCTACAAGCTTTCTTTCTTAGATCATTGCTTTGAGCTTTTCTGAGAAACTTAAAATCTTAGTTGTCTGATGAAGTACATGGTAATTCTTTAAGGTAAATGTTAGAACTTTCCATTGCATAATCAAATAAAAAATGGCTGTAGTCTTACTGGCCACTAAGCAAACCACAAATAGTTAGCTGATTTTATTTCCCCAAATATATATTTTGTCTTGTTTGGCAAGAAACACAACTATTCCCCGTTGGTTGGGAGAGTTCCTTGAATAAGAATTCTGAATTTAAACCTTTAAAAGCTACTTGAATGTAAAAGAAGTAAAAAAAGATACAAAACATTGTGCAAAGATTAACACTGCATAAAAGGGGTAATTAAAAATAAGCAGAAGTACAAGGAGAAACCTAAAATCAAAATGAGCCAGATACTAGGCTCTTCAAGAAAAATAATTTAAATCTTAGATGGAGCCTCTACAGGCCATGGTGAGCCTGAGAGGAGAGGGTTTTAAGGAAGTTCTAAAGACATTGAATAATAAAAAATATGGTGACCCACAGGGACTTCGGAAATACTCCCAACACCTCTTCAACATTAAAGGTCTACTCCATTGTGCCAATCAGAAAACGAATTTCTGGGAGCTCAGTGACAACCAGGGTCACAGTAAGGTGCAATTAATTCTTTACACATGTGGAAGACCTTTTTGGTTTTGGTTTTAGAGAAACCTAATCAAACAGGATATCAGAATTTGAAGATGAGAATTAGGGAGCCCTTACTGACTAGTTGTGTGGACTCATGGGATTGGCTCACCTCTCTAAACTCTGCTCACGAGTCTTCATCAGCAGAAAGGGAGATGCCATGTACTTGAACCAACTTCTTTGTCACTAAAATACAAAGAGAAAGCAAGAAATCAAGATAGTTTGCGTAATTAAATTGTATTTCAAACATGACTTTATTCTGTCTGGACTATTTTCTCTTACATCAGTGAACTGGTAACCAAAATAAAAAATGGGTTGAAATATTGCAGGATTATTCACTGGCAATTGATTACATAAAGGATTAATATTCACTAAGGGGTTATAGAAACACTCACTGATACAAATTGAACCTTAAGGCAATTCTTGCAGAGTGGAACTTTCCCATGCAGTGATGGTGCCAATCCTCTCCCCAGAACACAGGAACACATTGGAAGGAAGGGCAGCGTGCAACAGGGTTCTCAGTGAAGGCTGGCCATGCCCCATTCTGCATCCTGAGACTCCAGGGCTATGCCTCTAGGTCTCCCTTAATAATTCCCGAATCCCACTGCATTGAAGGGAGAGGGGAAGAGGCAAAAGACCGGGATGGGAGTGTCCCCTGCCCCCCCCCCCCGTTTTCTTTCACAGTACTCTTGTGACATATGGCAACAAATGTCTTACTTCTTCTGGAGACCCAGAAGTTTTCCATAGAAATCCTCATCTGGGAGTTTATTTTCCTCTTTAGATGCATACCCACCTCTGAGAGATCATCTGGACCTGAGCCCCAGGTGCAGATCTTCTCCCACACCTGGACGGCCCTTCCACAGCCTTGTGCCTTTCATCTGGTTCTCTTTGGAGCCATCTGGACTGAAGGCCTGTGTTTTCCCTCAGCCTAACCCTGTGAGCTCAGAGTCTGTGTGTTCTTTTCTCTCTTTCCACCATCTGCTCCTCAGGACTCCATCTCCACATATCATTCACCTGGCACTGCCTCCCTAGAATTCACACTGTGTTCCCTGCAGCACTTTGGCTACACTTCTACACTGTAGTCAGAAATTTCTCTGTCCTGCTTGGCCAGTCCTGCAGCCATTTAGTCCCAAATAATCGCACAAAGGCTTATATTAATTATACACTCTTTGGCCCATGGCTTAGGCGTATTACTGACTAGCTCTTTCACTTAGATTAACCCACAATTCTTAGTTATGTTTAGTCAAATGGCTTGGTACCTTTGCTCAGTACAGCACTCTCATTTTCCTTCCTCTGCGTCTGGCAGGTGACTATGTCCTTCCTCTTCCCAGAATTCTCCTTTTCTGGTCACCCCACCTATACTTCCTGTCTCCCTAGATTTGGGGCAATCATTGTTTTATTAAACCAATATTTACAGTGACAAATAGTTATAGTGTACAAGAACATAGTCCCAAAGCACTACACTCTACATTTTCTTTTCCATCCTGTTTCCTCTTGCTTCACGCATTGAATTTGTCCTTGACGTCCACTGGAATATTCCTTCTGAGTGGCTTGGTCAGCCTTTCTCCAAGGGGGACAGCATCTCTGTCTAGGGGACCATGATAATATTCTGTTGTTATAAGAAGATCTCTCTTGTCCTTTTAACTGGAGTTGACTGAGTCAGGCCTGGCAATGAGGAACTGCGGGGCTGGGGGAGGAGCAGTAGCCATGCACAGCCTGGCAGCCACTACAACTTAAATGGACCCATATTTATTAATGTATGTGCTGTCATATGGCTCATGGCTTGTTACTTCATTTACTACCTATCCTGCTTCCTCTGTGTCTGGCTGGCGACTCTCACATCTTCTCAAGAGAGCATCCTCTTTCACAGTGCTCTCTCTGGCTTTCCCACCTAACTTCTTCCGGCCTAGCTATTGGCCAGTTAGCTCTTTATTAAACCAATGAGAACAACATATCTTCACTGTGAACAAAAGGATTGTTCCACAGCACAGTACAGCATGCATGCCATGTTGACTCAGCCTTGCAAAACCTGTGAGCATTTTATACCTTAGAAAGAAAATAATCTATGATAACTGAGACTCTCATATCTTTGGCTACAATCCTTGCTGACGGACATCAACTCTACTCTACACCTCTTTCTGGGGTACCCCAGTTTCTGACAAGTGCTGGAAATTCCTCTAATGACAAAGCTCTTTCAAGTGCCTTTGTTGAGTTGGGGATGTGAGTGTCCTACTCCTTTGAATGAAAGTGATAGAAAGACAACTTGGAAACTGTCATCAGCCCATAGCATTAAGATTCACATTGGTCAAGAGCATTTAGCTAAACCCCAGGATGCGAGCCTGGATTCAGGACTTGTTCTGTGCAGTCCTGGACAGAGAACTAAGTCTGAGCTGTCTCCCACTGCAGTACCACATGCACCAAGAGGCTAGGGTAGACGAGCTGGGCTTTATGTGCTGGGTCAAGGCTCAGCTCTCAGTTGCAGAGGGACTGACATGGGAAAGCCTCTCATTTTCTGACTCATAATGTGGTATCACTGATAGGAATGGAAATATTATAAAGACAAATTTGAGCCCCTCCCTATGGCTGTCAGAGTACTGATATAACAGGCCCAAGAATTTATGCTTTCCTCAGGAATCTCTGACTGGAAAAAGGGATGTCTGTAAGGCCTGGTGTCAGCCACAGACAGCTTTTCTCCCAGGAAAAATTTCACACTGTTCTGGACAAACAGATGTAAAGCACATTGATAGGTGGGACGATACCTTCAGGACTCTTTGGCTCTTCTGTTTAAACCTGGACCCTCTGTCTGAATCCTCCAGATAGGACTTTGAAGCTCTATGTTAAAGTATGCATCTTTATATCAAATAAATCTCCTGCTTTTAGCAATTACTTCTTTCTTTAATTGTCCTATGGGGAACTGTATCTAAGCCTGGCTTGTCCAAACCCAGGTTCTGACTCCAATATCGTTTCTGTTTGTTTTGCTTCTCCTAGAGGTGGAGGGTCAGGGTAGGAAATCTAGATGATAAAGAAAGGCTTATCCCAGGCTCCTTCCTTCAGAGAGCAGCCCTGTCCTGATCTTTAGATCAGCCTAGGGGTTCACCTACTCACATTAGTGACTTACTAAGTGACATGCACACACCTCAGTTCCTACATCATTCTACAGATCCTGGGGTAACTTCTACACCAAATAAGGCACATGCCTACGTCAGTGCTCTGCTCCAAGCTAAGACCGGACCCGGTCACAAAGCTGCCTTGGATAATGGAGAATTGCACAAGGAATGTGGTTTACTGTTATAATAGCTCTAGTTATGGATATGGGGCAAACATGAGGTCATGCTCGTCCAGTCACCAAAGTGTGACCCTATTGGGGCATTCTCAATGCCATGGTGTCTCTGATGCCTCTGGCTCCCTTTCAGTTCTGCTGCAGCCCTCGGCTCCAGGCCTCACTATCTTTTCTCCATCAGCACAGTTATTTTTCTAAAGTATATCATCTCACAGGGAACTCGTTTGAGCTTATAAAATTGAATTTATTTGGAAATGCATGCCTGAGATGGTTTGATTAGGATGTGGGTGAAAAACTCTTCAACATCCCATGCAGAGGTTTCCATGGGGAGTTTTCTTTCCCTGGGCAGCACTGATCTCACTGCCTATGCTCTGCGGCTCATGATGACCTCATCCTTCATGGTCTCACTGATGCTGCTGCTCAGGAGCTTCTCAAAGCTGTAGGCTCTTTTCTCACCACCTCGCGGTAATGCACTGTGTGGGACTAGTTCCAGGTCTGTCATGTTCATTCTTTCTTCTTTCACTCCTATTTTATTTTCACTTTATCTATTTCAAAATGTCTAAATGAAGAGTTTACCATGTTACTCTTGGTTCCAGTCAATTCCCTCAGTACCCACATCTTAGTTGGGTTTCTATTGATGTGATGAGACACCATGACCAAAAAGCAAGTTAGGGAGGAAAGGATTTGTTTAGCTTACACTTCCACAAGATAGTTCATCATCAAAGGAAGTCAGGAAAGGAACTCAAACAGGGCAGGAACCTGGAGGCCAGGGAGGGGAGCTGCTTACTGGCTTGCTCCCCATGGCTGGTTCTACTGCTTTCTTATAGAACCCAAGATCACCAGCCCAGGGATGGCACTACCCCAAATGGGCTGGGCCCTCTCCCAACCAATCACTAATAAAGAAAATACCCTACAGGCTTCCCTATGCCCAATTGATGTTTACCCGCACTTAATGGCTCTTGATTATATCAAGTTAACATAAAACTAGCCAGTGCACTCCCACTAAGCAAAAGGTTATTCCTGCTCTGTAATAGATAAGGATATAGCACTCAGAATACATGAGTACCTTGACCAGGGATACACAGTCAGACTTGGCCATGCCAGTCTGTGAAGGAGGGCAGGATACCTATTCAGTCTCCCTGACAAAAAGTTTCTAGTTTCCTCAAAGATAAGATCAGTAGCATGCTTCCATGCAAGGGACAACAATGAAAAGCTAATTTTTGCTATCAACTTATATATGGGTGTCTGATCTTGGAATTACAGACAGTTGTTAGCCACCATGTGGTTGCTAGGAATCGAACTCAGTTCCTCTGGAAGAACAGTCAGTGCTCTTAACCGCTGAGTCATCTCTCCAGCCCCCAACTTATATATGGGAATACCTCAGACTGCTCCAGGTAAACTGTATAGCTTAAACATCAAAGTCCTTGCGAGTATGTTGAACAAGTTAAGGCTGAAAGATCCAGAGATGACTGCTCATCCCAGATAAATAGATGACACATTTGAACACATGCCTCCTTTATAGGTTAGGAGCTTAGCTCATGCTGCACACCCTATAGAACCACTCACTGCACTGCATGGTATATCCTACAGACCTAGACACTGCAGTGCACTGTATGTATGTCCTACACACTCACACACTGCCTGGCCAATGTAGCCCATTCCTATTTCAGTTCATTTGTGTGTACACTGAGAACAAACAGGAACCACAGAAATGGCTTGAAGTGGTGTGTGTGTGTGTGTGTGTGTGTGTGTGTGTGTGTGTGTGTGTACGTGCAGCATCAATACCAAAGGTGAGTGTGGACTGACTCATTAAATACACATCTATATACCTGTTCCACAGAAGCATGCACAGATATGCACTTTATCCAAGCAGAGACTGCACATAATGGGCCCTGTGGTTTCTTAGAGAAATCTGTTCCAGAACTGTAGTCTTTTTACATTGTAAGGTACTGTTCCCACCTCCTCCTCCACCATTGCTACCTGCCCCTGTCAGCAGACAAATATCTAACACCTGTCCACAAAGGGTTGAGTTTAGACCTAATCCTGTGGCTTTCTGAGCCAATGCATATGGAAAGTATGTCTTTGTGGGAAGACTAATGCGAAAATATCACTTTTCATAACACACAATGTGCTTGGAGTAAAAAGGCCATTATGCAATTTAAAGGGCATCTGAACTTGAAAACCAGAGTCAGGTTTGTAAGCGGTGGGGTTCTGCCACAGCTCCGAGCAACACACAGTGCGTCTGAGCAGGCAATGTGGGGGTGGATACCTTGTCTCAGAGCCAGCCTATGTTCCAAGGCCTCTCAGGACCTCACCTGGAATGAGAAGGTCAGAGGTGAGCCTCTCTTCCTTTGTGTTGTACAGACGCAACAAAAGGCAAGAGGTGCCTGGGGCAGACACTTGGTGGCTGGTAGCACAGGCTTTTTTTTAGCAAAAATACCTAAGGGGGTTCCCAGACTACTGTCCTGACTACCTTGGCAGTGGGTTCTCTCTCTCATCAGAACAGTATGTTCTGCCAAGCATATTTCCTGGAAGCCAAGCAGCACCCATCCCTGGGAAGGCAGCTGGCATGACCAATAATGCCCCCAGTCCTCCCAATTGCCTCTCTAGCACTGGGGTGTTAACTCTGGAAAACCATGAGTGAGAAAGAAAGGGGTCACATAGATGCCCATGTGTGTGCTTGTTTCTCGGCAGAACCCCCAGTGTAAGTGCCGCCACTTCCATTTCACTGAACCCTGACCCAAGAAATAGCAAAGTAACCCTGATGCCCCTAAATTCCTTCTTGCAAATCCAGTGACCATATTACTCATGAGACTGGAAAGACTACTCTAAAATCCCAGAGCATGCAAGAAAGAAAGTCAGCCTGAGGTCCCAAACCTCCCATGGCTATGGAAGGTTCTAAAATCATGCATGTCCACAGAACAGTTTGGCCTAGTGCTAGGAGAAGCACACACCCAAGATTGTTATCAATCTTTTGCCTCAGAAATTTCTCCACTCTTGGTAATCACATACTTGGCGAACAAAATGTCTCTTATAACACGGACTTCTTCATTGCACCCAGAGTTCACACTGTGAGGTTCTACAACCACTACAGAAAGCCATCAAGAGGACATGTTTGAGGTGATGCTAACCAAATACTCAGCACTGTTCTTGGAGCTAAGTATACATTAAACTAATCCACTTCCTCGGTATACAGCAGACAGTCTCAGGTTTCAGAAGTATGGCGTTCAGCTGTAGGCTGAAGGTGTGAAGCCTGAGGATCCTGCAGAATGTGTGAGAAGCAGAATAGAGGAGATATGTGGGGCCATTATTTCACATAAGCCACCAGATCCCGGGGACCTCCCTCATTCCTGGGCATGTCATAGACACACAAGCCTCAGTCCTGAGGACAGTGATTCTGATGTGCCTAGGACTATGGATGGGGTTGGGAAGAAATGTGGTCAGAAAACCCATGTTTGTTTATAAATGATCAAACAGAGAAACAAAATTACAAATGAACAACTAAGAAATGTTCTACATTAGGGCTGATTTCTCATCTCTGCTTTATTTTTTTTTAATTTCCTGAATTAAACATGCATCGAGTGCCTTCCCATACTATCATGTTATGGAATAATCTTTTTGTGCACTGTGAAGAAGTATCACTCTGACTGGTTTAATAAAAAGCTGAACGACCATTAGCCAGGCAGGGCTTTCTGGGCAGAGAGGAAGGACACTGGGTAAAAGAAGGTGAAAATTCCAAGCAAGTTTTAATATCTAGTTGGAAACAAGCCTAAGCTAAGCCCAGCTTTCATAATTAATAAGTCTCTGTGTCATTATTGAGGAGCCAATGGTCCTGATTAAAAAAATCTGCCTACACTACCCCATTGACCAGCCAAAGTCATGTCCCACTCTTTACTATGTGGTTCTAAGCTTTGCAAAGTCTTACTCACTAATGTATACATGCCTAACCTTTTCCTCTGTAATTATGGGTGCACATCCACCAGCTCAACTTGACCAATCCAGGGTCTCCACTATCTGTCATATCACCACAGAGAGTGTGGTCCCTATATCTCATCACCTCATCACTCACTGTCACACCCACTACTACAGCTAAAGACACCCACTCTGTCCCTGGCTTTGATCCAATCCAATTTCTCTTCTACCTCCATGTTGCTCTCCTATGTCTCCATTTGCTTAACTCCACAATCACATTCATAAACCTTCCCATCAGCTGGATAATGAAGAAATTTTCCAGGATACAGTGCAGTGGTCATCCTTCTCGGTACCAGACCAGGACCTGCTTTTCTGTGTGCTGTCTAGTGCTTGCTGCTTCCTCTGCTTGGGATTAGTAGAAGAAGCAGAGCCCAATTGTATCCATGAGCAGTACCTGTGTCTCAACCTTTTCTGAATCCTTTTGTGATTCTTATCAGAATCACTGAAAGGTTCTGCTCTTGTTGGAAGCTGCATCATGTGCACACAGGGGCTTTCAGTGGAAGGGGCACTTGTGTTAAAGACAACTGCTTTGACCTTGAATCTGTACACATACTAGGAAAATCAAGGGACACCTCTTCTTTCAGTTTCCAGAAACAAAATGTCAGTTCTCCCTAGGTAAAATGCCCAACCCCTTTTCAGAAGAAATCACATTAATTCTCTTTAAGAAAGGGAAAAGAGATTCATTTATAGAAACCTTTTTATAATTTATTTGCTGTTGTTAATCTTCAGTATAAAAATGAAGCTCTAGCTAGACGTAGGGTTTCAGTGGTGAAAATTTGACCCAATGAACAAATAAATAAATATTTACAATCTTTGGCAAAAAAAACAATGTTCCATTAACGTTTATGAGAAGCTTTTGCTTTTTAAAACTACATAAATAATTTATAAAAATAATATGGCACATTGAACGTATTCACATCGTCCCCACCACCATGTACCATTCAACCAAATGCCCCAAGTGAAAGCCTAAATGTTCTTCACATCCTCACAGTCAGTCAGAAGTCTCATGTCGGCCTTGGAAATTCAATTCCACAGAAAGTAAAAAGTGCAGGATAACAAAACACAAGAAAACTCCTCCTCAATAACACTAACACAAATAACTGTGTCAAGACAAAGTTGTGGAAACTCAGATCAAAGTCATGTATTCTTTTTATCTGACTTAGAAATGCAATTGCCATTACCAGAAAGGGAATCATGCTCCACTCTCGCCAGAGGGATAAAATTTACTTCCAATAAACTCATGTGGAGTGAGAGAGACAGTACCTCCAGCTGGAAGGTCAATTCAGCTTAAAGTAATAAAATATAATAAACCAAGCATATGTCTGTTATGGTGTGACTGATTAATGAGTGTGTCCAGGGGAAAAATAATGCATTCTTCAGCATTAAAATTAAAAAAAAAACCTATATACAGCAAATAGAAAGTGTGAGCAAAGAGTAAAAAGACTTAAAGTCGTTGGTAACTGTGCATATTAAGGTTCCATTTCATCATGACATAAAGCCTTAAGTTTTAACCAGCAGATATTTTAGTAAGTGTATCTTTATATCATTATATCCTTGTCATTTGCTTATTTCTAGAAATTATATGACATATCTGTTACTTTGTATGTTTAAAATAAATTATTAGTGAGTGGAAATACATCCCAAATTTGTTTAATAAATATTAACAAAACAGTTGAACCTGGAACCTTATGGAAATTTGTTACCAAATTAGGCAAAAAGCAATTTTTGCATCATTCCAAAGCCTAGACTAGGAGTAGGGTATCAAAGTGCATTTGCCAACTTAACTGCCAGACTGTTTCCTCTTAGCAGGGACAGGGAAGGATGCCCAGATGGAGATCCCAGCAGTCAGTGTGCAGAGCCTGATACTTCCAGCCAGGTAGGCTCTCCACAAGGCCCAACCCAGCCAGCCAGCTTAACAGGAGGTGCTTGCCTCTCTGAGCTTTTGCTCTGAATGCTCTGAGAATCCCACAGCTGGATCCCTGAAAGATTCCCTTTTGCAAGGACACTCCTTCCTGCTTTATCAAGTCAGCTGTAACTGTGGGCCAAGAGGAGTAAGAAGTGGTTTTCATCTAATTCTGCAATGGTTTCCTATGTTCTGATTGTTCAATGTTTAATAGCCCTGGACAAGAGGCCATAGTTATGTGACTATCTTCTCTCTCCCTTCCTGCAGCCAAGTTCACCTAATCTTTCTTTTTAATTGACCTTACGGGGATTTGTGTGCTATTGTAGAACAGCACAAATCCAAGAACAGTGACAACATTAAGCACTGAAAGTAGGTGAGCAATATTTTTCATGCTTAATTTATGAGAATGACTTACACACAATATTCCCTTCAACTCCATATACACATAAATACTGCAAGTAATTACATTTTACATGTAAACGTCATTCCTTTTAAACAAACAAGGGAAGGCAATGCAATGACATGGTCAGTTTTCACTCCGCAGTGAGTCTTGTATCTCGTCAAACTGCTTTCCAATAGCAGACTAGGTGCTCATTTTGCAGCTCCTGTGATCTTTATCATTTGAAGGCACTTGGACTTGATGCTGATAGAGGAGGTGAAGATTCACTCGTTAAGGTCAAGAAACAGGAAATGCCAAAAGAGAGTAAGATTGCAAGTACCAAGATGGACCGACTTGTCCAGCAAACAGTGTTTGTAGCACATTGATGGAACTGTAGCCTTGCTCTCTAGACATCTAGAAGAGAAGGGGCAATGGGATTAGGATGGAACACTCCACGGGTATTTGATTATGTTGCTATTATTTATATTGCCAAGGCTGTCCTAGAATTTGCTATTTAGCTCAGACTGATCTCAAATGAAGCAATCCTACTGCCTTGGAGTCCCAAGTGCTAATATTACATGCATCTGTTTTATCTATAACCTCAGTTATCAACATACTAATTTTAAGATAGCATATGTAGAATAGATGAGTAGAACACACTGATAGATGTTTGGATGTTGAGTAGATGAGAGATGAGTGGATGGATGGAATGATAGAAGGATGGATGGGTGTTGGATGGATGGATAAATGGATAGGTGTTAGGAAAGATGAGCGCAGAGATGGATGTATTAATGAGCGAATACATGAGAAAAATCTCTTCAATGGAACCCTAACATAATAATAATAATAATAATAATAATAATAATAATAATAAAAGATCTTCAGTGGAAGGAGAAAAAATAATGTTCTTGTTTCTGCTTCTCTTTGATTTGTATATTATTTTCAAGGTACGAGCTTTGATAAATATTTCTGAGCTTTACAAATTTCTGTAGAAGGCATGGCATTAGACTAGAATGTAGTCAAGTTGACTTTCAGGCTTTTATTTTGGTTCAGATAAATAAACTTTAAACAGCATAACTAAAAAGTAGACTCTTCTCTTACTTCTATCCCTCTTCCCTTACTTTTTTCTCCCTTTTTTTTTAAATTTTTAGTAAAGAGTGTAATTTAAAATGTCCCAGAAACTCAGAAAGTATGGAAACAGGAAGCTTTAGGACTTATTATAGTGGCAGATCGCCTGTGAAGTATTAGAAAGTAGTTGTCTTACCAAAGATATTCATAGTCAATAGTCAATTTAAAACAACAGAGAGAGTGGAGGGGGGGGGAATCTAAGGTGCCCAAACTACATCTTTGCTGGAAGGGCAGAAACCCTAACTCACTGTTTATTTCCCTGGGATAACACCTCTGGAGACACAAAAGTAGATGTCAGCCCTTTCTGGTCCTACAAGACCATTCCCTGATGAGAAAATGCACTCACCTCTGCATTCATACTTGAGGTCCGAGAAGTAGACCATTTCTTGGGAGAAGACAAACAGACCCAGCCGTCCACCAGCATAGGTTTGATCATAGATTGGTCCTGAATCAGCCATGACCTGCTTTCCTTCATGTACTAAGACTCTAAAACAGATAAAGGAGTAAATGATAAAAGAGAACTTGAACTCTGCAGTACATTCACTGGAGGCTAGTGGTTGGTTCTGAGTGTCAGCTATTGATCAAGAGGACTCTACTTTCCCTGATATGGTACAAAGGAAGAAAACACGACCTTGCATATGTTGACCAAGAGTTCTATGTACTACCACTGAGCTGCACTCAGACCAATCCAGAGGGATCAATAGCCACACTCTCTGCTCAGGGTTTTAGCAACTGGGCCAGGCTATCTTTCCCTGTAAGAATGCTGAGTCCTGTCAGGTAGTAGGATTTGAAGAGCCCATTTCTTCTTACAGGCAAAGCTGCTGCACCCTTGATGGATGTGTGTGTGTGTGTGTGTGTGTGTTTGTGTGTGTGTGTACAATCACCCAGGTTTGCAGCAGGTTGCCTTTAAGAACCAAGGTTGTGTGCAGAGTGAAAAGTATTTTCTGATTCTCTTTCTTGGAGCCAGGCCTTCCCCTGAGTATGGCTCCCTTATCTTTCATTTTTCATGAAAATCCTGAATTTTATCTCTGTCCCATTGTAAGAGTTGTCTGAGGTAGAGGTGATGCCACAGAATTCCCTGATAGAGCACATAGCAGATGGGACCTTTTCGCAGAGATATCACACCTTACACACCAGTGCACCTCACCTGGCCAGGGTCTGCAAACACCAGATATGGCTCAGTCATAGAACATTTGCTTATCATGTACAAAATCTTGGATTACATCAAGATGAATGCAGAGTGGTTTCCATACCACCCAACAAGTATCTTAAGACATAGACATTTTCAACATTTTAAAGTAAATGATATATAGTATGAAACAAGATAGGTACGAAAAGGCAGTTAAAACTGAAGAATATGGAGAAGAATATAAAAAAACGCATTATGGCATAGTTATCTATTGATACTCTCCAATGGGAAAGAAGGCAGAGAAGGCAGATTGTCTACCCAATGGAAAAACAATCTGTTTATCCAATGGGAAGCAGACTATACATCCATTGAAAAAGCCACCTAGCCATCCAATGGAAAGGCAGACTGGCTATTTAATGAAAAAAGAACATTAGCCCATCTAATGGGAAGAAAATCCTGAGGAGCCTATCACTGGACAAAAATGTACAACATCTCTTACCTCATGTAGCCTGTCTTAGGCCTGTGAATCAGGTGCCACCTGTAGGCAGTGTAGTCTTTCCAGCCAATGTTTTTGGGGTCATGCCATAGTGTGCGTACCTGTGGGAAAGCATCATTATTGAAGGATGAGATACATGCCTCTCTACCATTTTTCTCCCCCAACCTCTGGACTGTGCAAGTAACACCCCACTTGCTATATTACCTCTCTGGTATATTTTGTTTTATATGCTATATGTTTAAACGCTGTGTATCATCTGCCCTACTATGCACACCTATGGGGCATTACAATATGCACCTAAATCCACTGCCGTTAGCACTAAGAGCATGAACACATGGATCTGAATTCAGAACGTCTCTTCTTGGGTATGAAGTTATGAACAGAACACTGACATGGTCAAGTCCTGTCTCTGTAAGGGACCGGACATATGTTCAATCTTGTCACTTATGTTGCAGGAGTGCTGGGCATTCTGTGTTTAAAAAAGTGGGTATTCAATGCCAACTGTTAAAATGATTTCTATTTGATTAAAAATTAACTGAGACTCATAATAAGAATATAGGATCTGTCTGGAAGAGATCATCAATTGTCCCATCCCTCACCTGGCCTTCTGTGTTTCCTGTGTGCCACAGGGCATTCCTCAGATGCTCGCCAGTACCAGTCGTGGAGTTTACCACTTTGAGTGACACACCAGAGTAGCCATAAGCACGACTTGGCTTGTCTTCCCAGTAGGTCTGGGTGACTTGCTTCCACATCACCACATAGAAGCGGCTGCTTGATTGATAGCCAAAGACAAAGCCAGCATAGTCATCATCCCGGTCAGTGTTGACATAGAATGTGCCACTGAAGTCCACAGACCCAAACTCATCAAAACCTGGATATAGAGGAAACATGTGTAGTCTGAAGGCCCAGGAAAAAGCATTTCAGGAACTCCTGAGGGGCCTATGTCACAGAAACATGGGTCTAAAGAGGTTAGATTGGCCTGCCCCATGTTCTTTACTGAGAGATCAGCAAAAGTTACAGGACTTGTGTTCCAACCAATAGCTCCAGAGCACAGAGACTCCACTGTGTCATGTACTATTTCAGACAGTCCATAATATGAACTGGCTTATTAAATACCAAATTCCATAGACTTGAGAGAAAATCTGTGCTTTCCTAGAGCCCCTTACCAAGCTAGAAAGAGAGACTATTCTACACACCAAGGAAGAATAAGGATACCAGCTAAACTATCCTTAATCCTATGCACATGGCCTTCCTTGGCCACTCAACAGCACAGCCTTACTTGGGAACTCAGGCTCACCTACAGCAATGCCAGGGTCTGAGTTTGCTGTCTGCACCAGCTCTTTGCCTTGGTGACGAATTACCCAGTTGGGATCAATTTGTGTAGTTCCCTTGGGATCCAGAGGGACCATTTGGAAGTTCCTGAAGTCTGTCTCAGTGATAGCATTGTTCTCAGGACACACATCATCAATATCTGGAACATTGTCATTGTCAAAATCATCTTTACAAATATCACCTCGACCATCACCTGTGGATAAGAAACAAACAAACACAAGGGATGAGGTAGGTGATTGACATTTATTCTCAATGCACAGAGACCTCCGAATCCCTAAGCTCTAAGACCAAGCACCTTTCAGAGAACTACGGATTGAGGGTGAACTGCCTCCTAAACACTGAGCTTGTCAAACTGTAAATAATCCCAGGGATGCTTTTTAAAACATTGTCACAGCAAACCTTGCAGCCAAGGACAGTGCAGTAAGACCCTCACAAGAGTTCTGCCCCGCCTCACTCAGAGGCAGCTGACAATATCTCTAAGTTCATCTCTCACTGCCGTTCTTAATAACTGGAGCCATTTTAATTTATTTGGCTTTTAAAATAGAACCTTTTCCGACCACATGACTTTCCCTAGGGAGATTGGGTTCAATAAGGTTGGTCTGCAAAAGAGGATAGATAGGTCATGCCTATAACCTTATAGCTGCTCAGCCCTTGGCCACAAAGATGTCCCCAGGCAGAGGCAATGAAGCAAACGAGGCACTCTGCTGTAACCTCTTATTTCAAAAGGAAGAAAAGATACCATATTTGGTATCAAGATTGATATCTTCATCCCCTCATTCTTCAAACTAGTTTCCAGTTCTGTGTCCGATGTCACTTGCTCTCCTACTGTGTGACACACATGATTAGGTATACAGGCAATTTTCTTTTCTTGAGGCAGGGACTCCATAGTCCTCAAGGATGTCTTTGAAGGGCTGGTCCTCCTGCTTCTGCCTCCTGAGTTATGCCTTATCTGTCTAGTGCTGAGAGTCACTCACACTAGGAAAGTACTCTACCAATCAAGATACATCCTTAGGCTCAGTCACGAAATCGCAAAAGTATTAAAAACATCAGCTTAGATATTTCAACTTCTCCTTATTCCCAGTCTCCTTTGCAGATGAGCCAAATCCCACCTCCCCCTGTCTGCACCAAGCTGGGAGCATTCGGCAGAAAGCTCTCTTTCCTGTGCAGGGAGGATCCTGGAGCCGCCCTAGGGCCTCAGCCAGTCTTTTCACGAGCTTCTGAGTCAGATTGGCTCAACACCCCGGGACTCCTGGTCTCTATTTGTTCAGGATAAGTGTCTTCCAAATAAAGCTTGGGTCATTCTGGCCATCCGGGAGGGGACTCCATGATCAGCCTATCAGCAAGCGCAGCTGCATGCTGTTATTAGATTATAGTCGTTTCTGGGGTATGTCTTTCTCCAGAGTTTACAGCTACAGGCCACTGATTTACACAAGACTTTCCATCTCACACTTTCTCTATTTTCGTGACTAGATACACAACAAATCTCCTCCCCCATGTCCTGTCATGGGCTGCATACCGGAAACCTTATTTCTTTTTAAGGTTTGCCAAAGGTTTTCAAAAGTGCATGAATATTGAGAGATTTCCTCATCCTGACATGCATAAACACACTTCTCCTTTATCACTGGTAGAATATTAAACACACATGAAGAAGCTGAAACTCCCAAGCAGGCTAGACAGAAAACCAGCCATCCCTGTGGCCAGCTACCTGAGATAGTCATCCTACTGACTTTTGAATTTGAAAGTGGCTTTGTATCCACAGAAGTCCTGCCTCTGCGGGACGGCTCATATGGTTTGCAATGCACGTATGAGCTGCGGAAGGCACCTACCGTCTGAGTCTTCCTGATCTGGGTTGAAGACAAGTCTGCAGTTGTCCCTGTCATCTGGAACACCATCGTTGTCATCATCAGAGTCACAAGCATCGCCCTTGCCATCATTGTCATGGTCAGCCTGGTTGGAGTTGGAGATGTATGGGCAGTTGTCCTGGTTGTTCTGGTGGCCGTCATCATCTATATCTTCATTGTTGTCACATTGATCTCCAACAAGATCATTGTCCACATCCGTCTGGAGGACAGAGCAGGAAGCAAACACCATGAATACCCCTGAAGAAAGCACGTGAAGGCTAGTATGCTAGCGTACAGACCCACCCCATTGTGTTACAGGCCAGGACTGGGGGACAATGTCCAAACACGGGGCATGCTAGCTCACTTACTATCCATACAGAACAGAGCCTGGCATCCAGACACCTGGGTTCAGGTTCTCCCAATCTGTGCTCTGTCCCGTAGGGGATTTATTGAAGTTAAACTACCACTGAACAATCACCGGTGCCCTTTTCCCACCACTTATTAGAGCATATTTATAGGTCACATTCTCTCCTTGTCCCTCCCAAAGGCAAGCCTGAAAAATGTAGCTGGTTCTGGGTTTGTCTCAGGGTAACCATGGACACAAATTTCCCCCCAGACAGCGAGGGGAAGCCATTTCCTCATTTGGCCTATGGCCACCTAGATACAATGTGCTTAGATTTGGGCTCTGTAAGAGGTTCCAGCTGAGATTATAGAAAAATTCATGTTGTCATCTTGGCAGAGTAGATGAGAACCACACAGGAACATCTTTATGAAGCTGTTTGAGGATGTGGACCGCCCTGCTCTGAGATGCCGGTCACCCTTAAAGGCTCATTTCAAGGCAGCAGTTGTCTGGTCACAGACCCCTGTCTGGAGACATTTCTTCACCTGATCAGGATTGTGCATCAGAGGACAATTGTCACAGTGGTCACCCACGCCATCACCATCTGTGTCCCTCTGGTCAGTGTTGTAGACATAAGGACAGTTGTCTCGCTCATTGAAAACATCTGTTAGTGGAAGAAATAAACTTGTGATAAACTGAGTTTAGAGAAGGTGCATCATTTTCCCACCATACTAGATAAAATGCCAACTTCCACTAAGAAAATGGGAAAAATATAAAGATGATTAGATTCATGGAAGAGAGTATGATACATTTTCCATTAAAACTCAAATTCCCAGTGAGATCATGTCTCAAAAAATCTCAATTCTCTTATCTTAAAATACAGTGTTTGGAATTCTCGGGGTGGTGCTGCTCAGTCAGAAGAGGGTGAATGTGGCGTGCCTCTGCTCATGCTGCATTGGCTGTTCCCTTTTAGATCTCAGGAAGTATGTGCTAAGTTCATAGGAACACGGTAGGGTGATGTTGCCTCCTCATCCACATACCGTAGGAGAGAAGCAATGGCGAGGAGGGTTTTAGAAATCTGGAAATAGGTAACAAAGTCCAGCAGTACTGGGGAAATGATAATTCTGAAAAGATGCAGTGGCAAAGTAAAGGGGTATAACTAGCAAATCAGAAAGAAGGGACCCTGGACACTGCCTTTCTTCAGCCCAAGGAAGAGGAAGACACTTTGGGGAGGGATGAAGGCCAATAGATAGGACCTTTAAAATGACAGAGTATAAGAACCTGAGACCCTGTCTCAGATGCACTGGCCTCCATTGGGATAGAGTGAGACACCTACAGACAGATAGCATCAAACTCTGAGAAGGCAGAGTGGTCCAGACTGAGAATAAGGTTGGATGTATGCTCAATGGAAAGTTCTACAAGAACAGATACTTTGAGATAGGTCTAAATATCAGGGTAGAGTGAGTCAAAGTGGATGTAGAGACTCCAGGCTGGAAAGGGATGAGAGGAAGTGAGACACACAGGGTACACAGAGAAGTCAAGCTGAGCAGTGATCTACAGTGAAGCCCTGACATAGGAGTGACTGGGTTCCAAGGGCGATGTGGTAGGTCTCTGGGCTCTTTCTTTCACAGAGGTCAGCAGGTCTCATGGTGAAAGGTCAACCTTCAGTGATGTTAGAGATCTCATCTATGTTAATCCACCTATCTAGGGAGCCAGACTGATCAATAAACAACAAGAAATGGGGGTGGAGATGAGACAAACAGCTCTTCTCAAGCCTTTCTTAGAGCAGATAGACGAGGCACGTGTACCGTTACTGGATGCTTGAGATGGAGCATTCACTGCAGAAGATGCAGAGAGAGGAGTAAGTAAGGTGCAGCCGCTGTACAGTTGACATCAAGGAAAGAAGTGAAGAGAACTGGTTTTCTAACAATGGGCCTGAGGCTTGTGGAAGAAGATGAGCTATTTATGGAATCAATTTCATAATGTAAAGATAACGTTGAGTGTGTCCCCAAAAGTTCAGAATTGTGAGAGCAGTTGGCTCTGGTGTACATGGAGGGCTGCTACCAGGACTAGCAAAGATAATAAAATCCAGATATTCAAACTCATTATACAAGATGGTGCCTATTTACATAAAATCTAGGTGCCATCTCCTACATAATTAAAAGTCATCTCCATAGTATAATTTTGTTGTTTTGCTCTAGGACAAGGTAAAGTTCTAGGGGTTAGTAAGATAGTTCTTAGGGTAAAAGGTGCTTGTAACACAAGCTTGATGACCCAAGTCTGATCCTCAGAACTCAACATTAAAACCAAACAAACAAAAGAGATGAACATCTGAAATCCCAGCCCCTTATAGCAAGATGAGCTGGAGACACGGGGGAATCACCTGGATGTTCCCAGATTAGCTTGTCTGGAGTACAAAGAAACAGAAACCAGACAGATCCAGGCTCAACATGCTAGAAGAACAGAAACAGCTTCTGAGAGTTGATCTCAGACACCCACATGTGCAGGGTAGCACCCTCCCCCTCCCCCTCCATACACCCTCAGAAACACATAAACAAGTGAACTTTAAAGTCTGTACATGCTCATTCAATAAAATCTCCTTTTCAACGTTCTATCCATGGCTAGTTGATTTGAACCCAAGTACACAAAACACTGACTCACTTGGAGCCATGAATCATGATCTGTGTCATTAAAATAAGCAGAACTACTGACCGTCCCCATCAATGTCCACAGAGCAGGCATCCCCTTCACCGTTGTTGTCTGTGTCAATCTGTGCTGGGTTATGCACATAGGGACAATTATCACAGCGGTCCCCAACCTCGTCCTTGTCATAGTCTAATTGACGGGGATTGAAGAGAAGCTGGCAATTGTCCTAAAAACACCAGAAAAGGACTTCAGAAAGGCCACAGAACATACATCAGATTACCATAAGACAATTCAGCACTAACAAGATAACCAACAAAGAGACAAAGGAAATGAGCCAGGTAGCCCTCCACCTTTTCAACACCATGTGGTTTTATAGTTATATACACAGCTGTCCTGTCCCATTTAAGATGCCCTATTGCAAAGTGGCTGTTTCATCTACTTCACAGGGAAGTCAAATAGAGTCGGTGAGTGAATGGATGAATGGGTAAGAAGAGCACTGAATCTCCCCATAGAGAACCCATCCTCAGGGATCTGTGTGAGCTACAAGTTAAACCTATTGTTTGTATCACTTTTCATTTGCCTCGAGCACAGCTCACCAGAAGGAAATGAAGTTAACAAGGTCTTTTTGGGTGCTATTGAAGAAGGTGATATTACTGAGCAGTTTGTGTGTTTTACCACAGGGAGCCCTATGTAACACCTAATCGGTATTCACGGTGACAACTTTCTCTGTTGGTGGCTTCTGGGAACTGTTCACAAATATGTGTCAGTGGAGCAGACTTGGGGGGACTGTTGGTGTAGAGTTCTGGTCTTTTCCAGCGTCTCAGTGTGAGAGCAGCGCTCATCCTACCTTCTCGTCGCTGACACCATCATTATCATCATCCTCATCACAAGCATCTCCAATTCCATCCTTATCAAAATCCTCCTGCCCGGAATTTGGCAGTTTAGGGCAGTTGTCCTGTGATTTGGAGAGGAATAATAATCATAAGAGCATTCCAAAATAGCCTTCTTTCCAAAACAGAGAAAATAAAACAAGACTTGTGAAGCCAAGGATATAAATATCTGATACAAGCCCTCAGATAAAAGCGGAAGAACGAGGGTCAGAGCCAGCTGGCCTGGATGTATGCTGTCTTATAAGTCTTTCCTTGGGAATTATGTCACTGCTGCACATAAGTAGACAAAAGGAGCCCTGTTCGGAGCCCAGGATCCCCAGGAAGGGATTGAACACCTGGGAGAACAGAGGAGGGTGAGGGGCCTGTCCCACGAGAGCTGTAGCAGCAAATGCTTGGAGTCCAGTTCCGTTCCACAGCCACAGCCGATGAGCCAAGAGTCCCAGTATGTTTGTAAGCTTGCCCTCACTGGTCAGCAGGTCTCAAGAAAGAAGTCTCCTTATAGGTGTGCATGGTGTAAGCTTTGTAGTTCCTGCACTTAACAGAAGTTTAGAAGAAGGCAGGGCTAGATCCACCCCAGCTTGTCGCCATTGATAAACATGTGACAGCTGCTCCATTCTGTCCACTGTGCTGGAACCCAAACCTGAGCCACGTGGACCCAACTGAGAGACTAAAGACTAAAGAGCAGTTTTTGTTTCAACCACATTGATGCCTGTGTGTGCTCGTGTGCATGTGTGTTTGTGTGTGTGTGTACCCATAAATAATTTGTGCCTGAGATAGGACCTTTTTGAAACTATTATATTGCAATTTTAAATTCTGCAAATGTTTTACAGATCAGGAGTTGCCATAGCACTACAGACTGGAGGAAACAGGTTCTCTCTCCCTCTCTCTCTCTCTC
Organism: Sigmodon hispidus; assembly: GCA_004025045.1. Taxonomy (NCBI): domain Eukaryota; kingdom Metazoa; phylum Chordata; class Mammalia; order Rodentia; family Cricetidae; genus Sigmodon; species Sigmodon hispidus. The sequence goes on from PVIH01003447.1 coordinate 76,067, forward strand.
TCTCTCTCTCTCTCTCTCTCTCTCTCTCTCTCTGTGTGTGTGTGTGTGTGTGTGTGTGTGTGTGTGTGTGTGTGTGTGTGTAAATTGCTGCCTTGTTTCTGTGACAACCTTACTTGGTTAGCCAATACTTTCCATCTTCACTTGAGAGGCTATGAAAAAAGAAAGTCCTGCACTAAAATTTCATCACTTTAAACTTAAATTCAGGGTTAAATATACATATAACTATGTTTTTAAAAAACATTTTGGTGGGAAACCTTGCAGCATTTATACTTGTGAGGTTACAGAGGTCCAACCTGTATTAATATCTTGTGCAGTGGATCATTTGCTGATTTCCCATGTTTATACTCTGTGTATCTTTGGAAAAAAAATAGCAACAACAACATTTGATGGGATCTTGCTAAGTGATTCCAAGCAGAACAGCTTGTCTGGGGTCATTTCAGACTCCTACACTCTAGGAGACAGGCATGGAATCAGCCTATCCACCTCACTGCTGACAGGCCCAGGAACCAGCAACAAATACTTTGAGTATATGCTGCTTTCTATAACAATCCCTGAAATGAAAAGAAAATGAAAGGAGAGGCCACCTGTGTTCAGTGTTTGAGGTGGACACCTGTGAACTCCACAATCAGATCCAAGCTTTTTTTCATGCCTGGGTTGTAGGAAAATGTACAGCTCTAACATGGTCTAGTCTCAAAGTAAGATGTTCATGTGGAGTATGTTGAGCGGGGACAAGGTAATTTGGAATTTCCCACTGTTTAGATCATTGCTTTCAAATTGGCCCAGTCTTTCCTAGCAGTGAATCACTGAAAAGGGACTGAGGGGCAGACCTTTACACCAACTGAAGAGAATTGGTGGGCTGACTCTTATGGAAGAAGGGACTGGAGCACATAGTCTTAGCTCTTAGCCCGAGACAAATATGAGCCTCACCTTGATGCAGTGGTAGGTGGCATTGGTAGCACACACCAGGTTGCTGTTGGGCCATCCATCCAGGTCTGAGTCCTCCCCACAAATGAGCCCATCACCGGCATAGCCAGTCTGGCATTCACACTTGAACATGGGGTCACTGAAATGGCCCAAGTAGATGCACTCCGCATGCTTGTGGCAGTTGTGAGTCTTGTCCTTGCATGGATTTTCCGGCTCACATACCTGCAAGACCAAGAGTGGTAAGAACTACAGACAGGACTTACTGGAGAAGAAGGCGGCCATTCGTCCCCCTGAGAATGCAAAGAGGCTCATGTGAGAGGGCACAAGGAGGATGGTATCGTGCTGGCTTCTTGAAGAACTAATTCAGACCTCCCAGGAAGCAGACTTGACTATTTTGGGTGGTTATCTGAGCCAGATAAATATCATTTCTGAGCTTACCATGCAAGACTACTTGCCATGGCTTTGCTGTGATGCCCAGTGCATGTGTTGGAATCTATATCCCAGTGTGGTGACTTGAGAAAGCAAAGCCTCAGTGGAGGTGTACAGTTGTCAGGATCCTGCCACCCTACCTCAGGCATTCTGCGATAGCATCCCAGAACTGACTAAGATGTCATTGCTACCAGAAGTGCATAGGCCCTTTGCATGAAAACATGGATTTGGCATGTTAATAGAAGAGACCCCAGATGAACAGAGTCTTAGAAACTTCCACAAGGTAACCTCTGTCTCCATCCTTCTCTCAGTGATGTTACCCTTTCTCTTCCCTATTCCATCTCCACTTGCTTAGATTTATCTGACATTTTCAAGCCTTTGGAAACAAAGGTAAAGCCAGCATCACTTACTTGTTTCTCTGTCTGAGCAGCCTCTAGGCCAACTCCGAAGGGCTGGCTCCCCTTGTAGCGCGGGGGACAAGGCAAGCAGTGGAAGCCAGGGTTGGTGTTGACACAGCGGGAGACTTTGTTGGTTGAGAAGCAGATATCTGTGACCACAGCACACTGTGAGGACAAACAGAAGTAAGCCTCTCTCCAGATTTCCACAGGATACCCTGCTGCCCAAGGTGGAGATACCAACCTCATCCAGGTCCTCACAGTGGGTACCATTACCCAGGAATCCCACTGGGCAGGAGCCACAGGACCAGGACCCATCAGGGAAGCTGTTGCACTTGGCTCCAGGAAAACACGGGTTGGATAAACATCCATCTGCATGGAGGATGGGGGACAGGACTATGACCAGATGCCAGACATATATGCACATGTAGGGACACACACACACACCACACACACACACACACACACAAGCAGACATGCCCTATCACTCACCAATAGGGCAACTTCTCTTGTTGCACATTTGATGCTCCTTCACATTCCCCACACAGTCCTTCCCACCATACTGGGGCTCTGGGCTGTTGCAAACACGTGTCCGTTCACGTATTCCTCCAGCACAAGTGACTGTGCAGGCTGACCAAGGGGACCAGGGACTCCATTGGCCATCAACTGTTGAGAGAACCAGGGAAGGTGTCTGAGAAGAGGATGGATGGTTGGATATATTATCGACACTGGAAAGAACAGAGGGAAAATGAAGATGATATCCTGCCTATTCCAATATAGTTGGAGAAACTGGTGAAAAAGTATGGGCTAGCCTACTGTGAATTTCCATAGCCATGATTCAGGGAGTGATATCCATTACAAAATTGCCAGTAGATTTCTTTGCCTCTGAAGAAAAGTCCTTATAATCTTTTACAGCCAGAAGCTTGAGTTTTCTTACTGAAGCCCAGCCTGTAGTCTGAAACACTTTGTGAGATTCATTCTTATTCATTGGGCAGATAAGCAGTGAAGATCTTGGTAGATAACCTGTTCTGGAAGCAATCCCTCTGCGTCCATACACTATAGAAGCCCCTCTCTGTTCATACACTGTAGAAGCCCCCTCTCTGTCCATACACTGTAGAAGCCCCCTCTCTGTCCATACACTGTAGAAGCCCCCTCTGCATCCATACACTGTAGAAGCCCCCTCTCTGTCTATATACTGTAGAAGCCAGGGCTCTCTGGGGAGGTCCTAGAATCCTGAGCCATGAGTCCCCTAAGCTGCAACTTTCTGTGGGTCAGACAGCCCTGTCCTGCTCTGTTCATTTCTTACGGTCCAAGTTCACAGTTCTGGCTTATTTTTCTGTAGATGACAATTTCTGATCACTTGATTGATCCATGGCACATATAAAGACATCAGGCTAGCTCTGAGGTGGGGATCCAGTGATGGACACCGACCTTGGAACCCTCACTATTCCAGCTGAGCCTGCTCTTGATTTAGTGACCAGATTCAGCTTGAGTGGGCCCTGGTGGCCAGCAGCCATCACAGAGTGATGTCCCTCTCAGATGGCACCCTCACCATTCCCAGTATCACCTACTTACTTGGGCATGGTACACCCTGGCAGGCCTTGGTCTCCCGGCCACTGCCCTTACAGTTCTTGCCACCCATTTGGGGTACTGGAGAGTTGCAGAGACGTATACGGGTGACATTGCCAACTCCACAAGTCACAGAGCATGAAGACCAGGGTGACCAGTGACTCCAGCCACCATTCTGCCGGACTGACATGGAAAAACACAAGGAGGTCAGTTTCTTAGGCTGTGATCCCAGGCTGGGCAATCACCAAATCTGCTTTCCCAGCTGATTCCTATTTCCACTGAGAAGGGCAGGTAAAGAATACCACCTTCACCCAGAAGAAAGCTTCTCACTTGGCCAAAACCTTCCCTGAAGCCATAGTCTCCAGACACCAGCAAATAGCTGCTGTTGGCATACCCACATGGAGGGCCATCCACCCCACCCTGGAGTATGGCAGGGGCACACTTACTTCTTGTATCACATTTGCCCAGGCTGCATGCCCTTGTCTGAATGGAGGGACCCAAGCATGTATTGCTGGTGACATCACAAGACCGGCCTCTCTGTTGGGTCCCAGAGCCACAGGTGACAGAGCACTCAGTCCATTCTGCCCATGGAGACCAGTCCTCATCATTGTCTGAAGCTAACCAAGAAAGTACACACACACATGAGTTTGGGCCCTCCCTCTTCACATGACCTTGGAAATCAGGCACTACAACCATCAGGAAAAGAGTTGGCATGAGGGAAAGTCTATGGGCAGAGGTCCACCACCTGGGCAAGAGCTTGAGGACCTTCAAAAGGAAGAGCAGAGCATGGGGAAGGGAACATTGAGCAATAAGGACAGTGATCTAGATGTGTTTAGGGAAGCTGGTCCACAGAGAAGAGAAGGTGCCTCCTAAAGAGAATGTCTACAGAAGCATTTTCAAAGTCACCAAGAGGTCGTGTCTACATAGCTTCTGTTGGCTCAGGTAAGGCAACAAGAAGTCAACCATGGGTTGAAAGTATAGTTTACATAATTTGTTTCCAAACACTTTAAAAAAAAAAAAACCAATGAAAGGCAATTTTCTTGAAGACACATCAAGATATAGTTTACCAGTGCTGGGGCCTGGACTAGTGGTAAAGTACATAGTAGGTCTCTTAATAGGGGGTCTCTTAGTAGGAGTTCCTTTGGGTGATGAAGAACAAAAGTAGAGCAGTGGAAAGGACAACACTGAGCACAGGCAGCTGGAGTGCCCAAGCTGTGTGTTGTGTTCTGGCCCTCACTGATAAAGGGGAAGCAGTCCAAGGCACCCAGTACTGTGGTGGTGGAACTGCTGTGTTAAGCAAGTAGCTGGGATTCTGGACACACATCAGAAGAACAGGCTGGGATAAAACCTGAGCAGAGGCACCCAAGGATAATGACTGGGTCAGAAGGACTGCCCGCCCATGCAGGTAAGCCACGGTTGAGTATCACCCCGAGGCCAGATCCAGAGCATTGGCACAGGGATTCACAGACCATAGGAGATTCTGAGTGAAACATGGAGCTGAGTCTGGAAAGGGCAGCTCAGGCACTTAATAGAGTTCATCAGAGCCTCCAGGACTCTTTGATGCCTGCCTAACTTTGTCTCTACAGTGTCAGACCTCACAGAACTGGCTCCACCATAGTCCGACTCTGTCATTTGGATTGTGTCTCTGTAACTTGAATGCACCACTGAGTAACCGTCTGTAGGTTTTGTGTTTGTTACTGTATCATGAATTTCACAGTGACTGCTCAGACTTCACTTGGCTCAGGTCTAGCTACAGCTCCTATTTACAAAAGTTACTGACACAGGGGCCTTGTTGTTGGCCTGGGAGTTGGGGCTTTGTTGCATGCAGTATCACTAGGGGCCTCCTTGTCTGGGAGGAGCCAGGACCTGAGAGTTGCAATCACTTAATTCCTACAGCTCTCAGTGGCTTCCTGGCCACTAGCTAGTGGCTGAAGTAGGGCCTTAGCCCCCATTTATTCCCCCTTCACTGCCTGCCTCTAGGTATCTGAGCCTCACCCTCCTCTATTTAAACCCACAGATGCAATCGCTAGGCCTCATGACGTGCTCACCACAGAAGACTTACAGTGAGAACATGATGGACAGCACTCGCCTTCCACAAAAGATGGGTTGGCACAAGTTGCCGGCGGGCAAGTGATTTGATGGCACACTGTCTTAAATTTCTGAAAGAATAGAGAATATTTGGGAACGATTATATAATGTAACAGATGTTGATACAGGAGCTGGATGGGAGGAGAAGATTAGCAAGATGGCTAGGTTTTTTTTTTTTTTTGTCTATAAATTCTACTTCAAATATAAGGTTTGAGCAGGCCCAAGGGGATGCTGTGAGCACTGGACTCTGCCCTTCCGCCATGAGCAGAGCAATGACAGCATCAGCTTTTGAGCCCTCTGGGTGGAGAAGAAGAAGAATTACTGAATATTCCCAGATCCTCTGAAATCTGAGGTCAACACACACACACAGGGAACAATGAGAAGAAACTAAACCATTTATATTTTCTTGATAATGACTAGGCTTCCCAGATAGATGTCTCTGTGAGCAGTGAGGCTCTATTAGAGATGAATGGGATCAAACACACACTAGCAGAGGGCTGATATAGCTATACTCCCACTGTTTCTCCCCACATGGCAATCCTGGACAAGCCACTCCACCCTCTGGGTTGTGGTTTCTTTATGCATAGCAGAAAGATGTCATTAAATTGTTACACTTGTGGTACATTGTTTGTTACATTAAGAGTTACATTTGTGCTCACTTCCATGTCTAAGGTTCTCATGTTGAGCCTTCCATGTATCTAAGCATCTTTTATACATATATGCCGAGCAGGTCATTCATTGCCAGCCATTCAGATCTGTATACGTCAATTTAAACATGCTTGCCCTGTGCAGGGTACTTTCAAGAGGATTTGTCTTGGAATTCACCTTGCAGGTGCATGTGGTACAGCTGTCTACAATCCAGGTTTCATTTTCTGCAAAGATTCGGCCTTCCTGTACACAGGCTGACATGTTTCTTGTCTTCAGAGGGCCCCCAATGAGCTCCAGAAGGAACTGGTTATCATTGGACTGGAAATAGAAGTAAGAGTTAGGGGGAGAAGTCAATGGTCCTCTTCCATTAAGTCAAGCACTGAAACCTCCAAGTGTAGATGTAATTCTGCATGGGGCTTGGTAGAGACAAATGGTACTGCAAACTTTTGCATTACAAAATTCAGCTACACACACTGTCACCACAGCCCTCCCGAACTCTTCTTTGCTCACAAATAATATTTAACACACAGACATGCGCAAGTGCCACTCTCTCAACTCCTGGGCTGATCATGCCTCAGAAACTATAACTGCGTCCAATAGGCAGAAGTCAGGGAAGAAAAGAGAAGCCAGTTTATCACTCACTCTTCCTTTTGTTCAGCAGATAGACTATAAAAGATGTGCAAAGAGATAATAACAAGGAAGACAACAGCCACAATACTAGCCATCTGGACATTATACCAAGAAAAGAGAGGCAAAATGTAAAAGCCAGCTGAGTCTGCACAGAATGCCACTAACCCTGAACATCTGAGAATTCTGTAGGTTCCTCCAAGATGCAAATATCTGAACTTGAGGTAACAAGCTTTGGGAATCAGATGAGGATCACAAAGCTTCTATTGCCAATACACAGAGAAACACGCCACCTCCATGGCTTTGTGCGGCTCCAGGGGTTCACATATTTCCTTGACCTCTAACTTCATATTATGTAACCTGGACCTAGAGTCTGTTGCAGTTGTAGGGAAGCTGCCAAGTGCTGTGCTGAGCTGTCTCTTCTGAGCTCTGTGGCCAGCTCATCTGGCAAGTCAGCCAGGACCATCACTGTTTACCGAGCCTCAGTATTTCCTAGTATAGCAATGAATTAAGTGATGCCTCCCGGGAACCCTGACTAAGAGGTAAACTAAAGCAGGAGGAGCCTCTGCATAGGCCTCGGTATGGGACTTTCTCCCTGGCCCTCTCTGCTTCTCATGATCTTATTGGCATCACAGGGCACTGCAGCCAGGAGAGATTACAACTCTCATCTCTCCCTTCAAAGACACAAAATACCCACTCCGGAGTGTGCAACTCTGTCCCCTGCTGACACACATATTGAGCCTTAAAAACTGTAATGCTGAGACACTCCTCAAGCCTCATGGCTATTCCTCTCAACACTCAGATCTTCTCTGCGTGGATATCTTTTATTCTCTGGAAAATGCATTTCCCCAAAGCACAGGTGTATTTGTTATGGAGAACTTGTGCTCCCTGATGGAGTTATTATTTGCAAAACTTCCTTGCATCTCTCCATCTTCCCAGTCTCTAACTTTGTGGTAGACCAGTGTCCTAAAGGGCCTGACCAGGATAGCTTCTCAATGTGGCTTTCTAATCAGTGTTTCTTCAAGGCAGTGAAGCATTAGTCCTGACTGGCAGGCTGGTTGGAGGCTGGCTCTTGAGGCTTCCCTGACAGACTCCCATTACCCTCACTTGCCAACTCTACCATCCACCAAGCACTCACCACTCTCTCCAGGTTCTTGCTCAGCTGGTTCACCATGACATGCAGTCCAGATAGCTCATTCATCATATTGCTTAGCTCCTCACAGGAGTGTGTACACACTTCCTGTGTCTTTTCCACACCCTGGCCTACCAGGTCTGTGGTGATGTGAGGACTCAGGTGGAGAGTCTCTGTATGCTCACTGATGGTGTTGATTTCAGCTAAGGAAGAGAGAACATGGTCAGTAGAGCCTCTCGGGTGTAACCTCTGCAGCTATAAACCGACACCCATTTGTTTTCTTTGAGTGATCACATGCTAAACTGTATACATCCATACAATGACATTTGGGGGCAATTGCTTAACAAGAAGAACCTGTCCCACTTTGTTTGATTATATGGTTCCCCAGAAGGGTAGAGGTACAGCCTAGGAAAAGAAAAAGACAGAGCAGAGCAATGGAAGACAAATATTCTGTAAGGCACAGTAATTTTTAATGCGTCACCCACTTCAATAAAGACAAGTTGAGGGACAGAGCCTTGTCTTCATCCTTAATCTTCCAGCTGTTCCTTCAACATATAGTTCATATAATTACCTCCCCTTCCTCGGCCCCATTTCAACTTGAGTGCCCATTCTTGGGGTTTCCTTTCAGAATAAAAGCAAGCAGGTATCTTTATACCAGAAACATGCACCTCTAGGAAACATTGTTTTCTCTCCACACAACATATTCTGCTGCCCAGTGGCTTCTTGGATCATAGGTAGATACTCATAGCCCTGGCCCATTCTCAGAGAGTCTGCCTGGACCGTGCATTCATAGACTCCTGAATTCTCAAGTTGCTTTGATATGCGTCCAAAAACAGAGTCAGAGTCATCCTCAGTTAATCCAGAGCCCAGGGCTCCAGGAAATGAAGAACTCCAGGAAGGGAAGAGAGAAGGGATGACAGGTATTTACTCCACAATTGAGTATTTATTACTTGGGCTCAAAACCTTGCTGCAATCCACATGGCTCCTGGAAGCCCCTTCTATCCAGTGTGCCACTAACCATAAAAAGCAATGCTAATATAAATGTCTGTATAACTAAGTAGACAATGAATTTTGAGCAGATTTTATTCAGCTTTGGTTTTCAAATCTTTAGCTTATCTAAGATATTTATTTTTCATATTAAGCAAAAATAAGCCAATTTATGCCTTTGCTCACTCCTGCCTCTGGTGTGTATGGGTTTGACCTGAAGACAGACAAATGTTTGAGCCAGTCTGTACCTCCCATATCTACACTAGTTTCCGCAGCTGTGAAGTTGGAATGGATTAGCCTTGAAATAGAGACATTCTCATTTTAACAGGCATCAAAAAAGTCACACACACTATAAGACCAGGCTCATGAGGTTGCTTTCCACATGACTGCAATCCTCAAGTCTGACATGATCTGTGGAGGAGAATGAGAGTCTCTGCCAGGCTCAAGCTCTGAGTGGAGAACTCACTCACAGTGGGCCCTGACATATGAATGAAATTACATAAATCCAGCTAGTCCATTTTCACTTCCCATCTTAAAAGTTCAGATTTAGGCTTCTGTGTAAGTCTATTTTATTAAGAAGGGCTCAGAACTTTGGAAATGTTTGTTTGTATTTAATAGTTCTATGAACTGTTGGCCTGTAACTCAGAACCTAAAATATCCTGTTGAAGAAACCTACATGTTGGAATGTACACAGTAGCCATGAAAGGTGTGAATGGTTTTGATCATGGACTGGACTATTTCCCAAGAACCTCCCAAAACTGGATTATTATTCTCAAAATCTATTCAGAATTGATCCTTGGAATTTTGCCAAGCTGGCCAGCAAACTTGCTCACTTGACCCAACAAGGCACCCATCCATGACACAGCAGCAACCCACCAGGAAAGGACAGAATCTCCTGGGTCAGAGCTCACCCACCTGCCTGGCTGTGTTGACAGCCTTTCTTGCTTAGAATATCTTCTACAGAATCTGCAAATACGAGATGGACATTCTGTAGCAAGCCCTGGAGGAAGACAGAGGAACAAAACTTCAGCTAAAGCATGAACTTTGATGAAAACTGATGGCATTTTATAGGTGCAAAATAGAAGATTCTAATAGCACTGAGTCACCTCTGTGTTATCCAACAGGTCTGATGTCTCTTTATATCAGTGCCCCTGTTCCTGATACTTTGAAAATGTTAACATACACACACATGCACACACAAAGGTTTAGCATAAAAATGTTTCTAACTAGGAAAAAATTAACCTTAGAAAAGAATGAAGGCGGCCCAGGAATAGGTGAATTTTGTCCCCTGTATGATTTCTTCACATGGAACTGGAATGCCATGTCTTTGTTTGTAATTCAAGTCTCAGAAATATCTACTGGCTCAGACAAGGTAGCAGCTGGTCACACCAGGAGAAGGAAGCTAATGATGTGACATGAATGAGACAGACAGACAGACAGCCCTGGAGCACCTGACAAAGTTTGTACATCTAGGCCTTTTACTCAAATAACTAAGCTTTAACATACACTCATTTCCACAAATAAATGCATGCCTGCCTGCAAGGGAGCCATGTTCAGCTGCCCCTTAATCTGCAGTGAAAGAGGAACAGGTACACTCATCAGAAGACTAAAACATTGTAAGCTGAAAGTCCATTTAGCACACTTCACCTTTGGTTGTTCTCTGTGGTTACAGACCGACCGACCATAGCTTGCCTCTGCCCAGCATTGAGAGGGAGGACCAGAGTGCAATACTGATGGACCACAGAGAGACAAAATACAGAGCCTCAGTGTGGTTTCCACTATCTGTGAATGATCTTAATACCAGGGAAAAGATGAATAAACCCTAAGACAGCCACTATAGTTGTGGGCATCTGTGTGGACCCTGCATTGTAGGTTTTACATTTTCAGTTTTAGAAGGATCCAACTTCTTTAGCCACAGTGAGGGACAGGGAGGTATCCATTCACAGAGCAACAACTTTTCTTTGAGAAACTGAGTTCCTTTTTAGTTCCCTAGTCATTTCCATCCCAGAGCAAGGGCTAGGTTGTGGCTTCAGGCCCTAATAAGGTAACCTGGCGTTTCTGAAAACAGGAAGATTCCTGCCCTCAGTGCTTGACTTGGGCATTCAAAAGCAACACACCTGTGACACAGCTCTGCTTCTCATAGCTTACAAATGTGTATTCTATGCATTGTGAGTTGATTGTGTCTTATGAATATGTACTGTGTTAATATGTGCACAGGTACCATGTGTGTAGAGGTGTGATGAACATGTGTGTATGCAAGTTCTTATGTGTCCTTTGTGTATCTATGTATGTAGTTCCATGTCAGTATTGTGTTCATGAGTGCAAGTGTGAGTATCTTTGTATTCACCCATGTATAAATGTGTGTGAGGGTGTGTAGGCATGTTGTGCATGCTTGTGTAATGAGTGTGAAAGTATAGTGTGTAAACAAGTATATTATACAACTGTGCACTTGTGGTAGATATATATGTGCGTCTGTGGTATATAAACACCTGTGTAATAGGTTTATACTCTTGAGTTTGCACATGTGTGTGCATATTATATAAGTATAGGTGTCACACAACAGAGCATAAGTGATATGTATAAATGTATATGTGATATGTGCAGATATGTAGAGTGTGAACACATATGCCACAATATGTGACACGTTTCTCCAAGGCAAGATTACACCTTTCCAACACACAAGCTACACTGAGTTGCCCCATGCTGTAACCTTCCAGTAAAGCTCTGCCATATGGCTCCCATGCTGCACACGTACCCTGAAGTGACTCTCTCGGGATGCACCTTTGGCCACATACATCCTGCTTCTGTCTGCTTCCAGCTGCTCATAGAATGGTTCTTCCAGGGTGACACTGTCAATGAGATCACAGCCCACATACAGGCTAAAGGTGTCGCTGGCCACTTGCACAGTCACATTCCGCCATTGGGAGTCAGCCAGGCCTACATCCTCCAGGAAGTTGGTATGTTGGGTACCTTCAACCCAGTAGTTGAGGTCCAAAGTGTCCCCTGGGCCATTGGACACAATTTCAAACTGCCTCTGGGATGTACCAGGGCCGTCCAACGCCAGGAGTGTGCCCCGAGACTTGCGGTCTTGCTTTAGCTGGGCTGTGAGGAAGAATCCTTCCTTTCTCCTTGCCAGCTGAACAATCCTGCTGAGGTCTTCTGTCTTCACTGGGGGGATGTAGTCAAACCGTACAAAACGGTAAGCAGGCACTCCAGGGTCAGGCCCTCGAAACTGCTTGGCACCAATGGTCTTCCGGTTAATATTGCTAATGCTGAAAAGGTCAAATGAAGTGTCTTCGCCCTGGTCACCAGCTGCCAAAGGGAACCACAGAGGCACAGTTACTACAGGCTGAAGGTGAGGCTCCCTAGAATCACAAGATCTCAAGGGCTTCTCCCCTATGACAAAATGCAGAGCTTATCTGTGCATCTCACTCTCTCACACTGACTGAGCTAGAGTAGGCTCTTCACAATGCTGTAGGCTGGCTTTCTCCAAGGCTACAGTGCAGAAAGTGTTCTTCTTCCACAAATGCCAGCACTGTGACATCTGCTCAGATCTCACTCCAGACCAGGCCTCTGTATTCCAACCCTGATCCCTGTTGTTTTTTGTCCCAGATTTGGGCTGAGCACAGCCTCCCCTCCATCATGTGACCAGGAAAGAGGAAGGCTGAAAAAAACAGACCTTTGACTTTTGACCATGGGGTTTGAGTGTCCACTAAGTTCTATGTTGTATTCCTGGGATGATATTCTGCCTTAAACAGATGGTGTAGGCATCTTTTTACTTCTACAGAAAATGCCTTCAGTGAATAATAACTGGTGTCAGGCACGAGACAACAGTGAACCTCATGACTATCAATCAGTGAGTGGTTTGAAGTCACTGTCCAGCTGCCCAAGAGAAAAATCACCAGATCTCATCAAAATTAAAACAGATTCAATAATTCAAACTAATATGCTGACTAGAAAGTTAAGACGAAGAAGCTTCTCATCAAGTGCCCAGTAAACAAAAATAAAATAAACTACTGCTTAAAGAGGCACAAATATTATTGTTTTGTTTTTAATAAAGACATTGACAGTAACCTAACTAAAATAATTAAAATCTGTGACTATTGCTGCTAAAAATGGCAGTCCAAGTTTTATAAATTATAAGTTATTCTATAAATTATAATAAAGCACAAAAACCAAGCTATATGAAGCAAACATCTCACTATTAACTGCAGGGCACTCATCTCTATTCCTAACCTTTCCAAAAGACAACCTCTCTATGCTATACAGACTCATAAGTTGATGAATATTTTAATTTACAAGCATATTAAGAAAACATCATATGCAAAATGTGGACCACAAGATGCTTGCTGGTCTCTTGCCTGCAGTTAACCCACACTGCACACCGAGACAAGGGTTATGTCCATACTCACCATACGCTCTTGGCCCCAAGCCCAGAGCCAGCAGGGCCAGTGTCCAAAGCATCCTGTCTCCACCTGTGACACTTAGGAGAGAACCAGTCTCGTGGGTGATGAGTGCACAGCTGTAGCTTCAGTGTCACTGGACAGTCTGCTCACGTGACCTTTGAAAAAACAGTTTTCACACAAAAATCAGAAGCAAATGTACCCATGGGAAGCAAAATTCTAGACGAGAAACTTCCTTTCCAAGTAGGTCTTTCTAATAGCTTAGCATTTATTTCACTCCGTCCCCCCATCCCCATAGTGAGGTGAGGGGGTTCTAAGCATCTTGCTGCCTGGGTCACCATAACAACTTTGGGTTCCTGTGGCTGAGACTGCTCCTCCTGCTCTTTGGAGCAGCAAATGGAGGCTGAGCCAGAGCATTGCTTCCTGGAGGGACTCTGCTATAGACCAGCTGCCAAGACTTAAGTCCAGGAGAGCTAGACCCAAGCAAATATCCTGTGGGGTAGGAAAATGATGGAAAGGCATTCTATGTAAATGTCCAGAAAAAACTACTTATGCATAACTTAATTAAACATAATCAATACTAACTGCAGTTCAAAGTTAGGAATAAACTCAGTGTATTTTCTTAGAATGAGCAGAAGCTTTTGCTCTGTCTCCTGCTGGCCTGTTTTTCCATTCTCAGGGATTGAAGTTGGCTTGCTGGACTGTGGATCAGAAGTCAGGAGACCTGGATTGAAGCCCAGCTCTTCTGCTCCTGCTCTGTTAACTCCTTATGGGCTTCCCCGTAGCCGGGTCTCCCCATTCAAGAGGAGTATGGTGATGTATCAGTTCCATGTCTTGCCTTGCTCTATGGAAACTGACACATACACTGTACCTCCTCATCTCTGCTAGATGGCTAAATTTTGGCTTAGCTTCTCATTGATAAGGACACCTAAGCACTGTCCCTCTCAAGAACACTTTGGTAAGCTGGAAACACTGCCCTCCACAGAGGGTAAGTTTCCTCTCCAGAGAAAGGCAATGAGATTGGATTCTCAGTCTTCTAGAGTCTGGTTCTGGTCCCCACAGCACTACCATCATCTACTGGGCACTAGGTCATGTTGCATGAGGCAGCCAAGCATACTATCCCACCTGAACCCTTAACATCAGCGTGACTACCCAGACAATCCTTTCATCCTCTGACTCAGTTTCAGATAATGACTCAGATAATATGGCTCAAAAATAAAACAAAGCAAAACTCTATAAAATATCTGCCTATCTGGGGTGTTAGAGAGACACCGTATGCTGATAAATATCCACCAAGCTCTCTGAGGCACAGTAAAGAAGCCTGTGGTGGAACTGGGTCTTGATAGACTTTTAACACCATGTCCTGAGGTGGCATTTTTCTGAGTCAGGTAAACCTTGACAGGTTCTTAGAACAGGACTGAGACCCCTGAGAAATCCGAGAATCTCAACAGAGTCTACATCTGAAAGCTGTAGCCTGTCCTGCCTTTGAATTCCTTCCTAATTCGGTGTGTGTCATAGGACACCTGCCCTTCAACCCCCATCCCAGAATTTCACCCTAAGAACAGTTTCAAGATGCTACCTCTGCAAAGGCAAGCCCCATCTCAAAATGACATTTTGGCCGGCTCACATGCATGCATAAGCAGAGAACATTCCACTGTGTTTTGGTAAAAATCAACCTCAATCAGGAGGGTCACAAATAACCAGCAGTCTCTAATATGACCCCATCTCATCTTGCTGCCTTCCCTAAACCAAAAGGGACAACGGAGTAAAAAGTATCTGATACTGGGACAAGCCTCCTGTCAGCCAAAGCAATTGGCATCCTTACTCCATGGACACACACACATACACACACACACTATTCCCCCTAAGCCTGAGCCTCTTCGCTGACCACAAATTTACACCAATTATCACAACTTATATGGGTCTTATGCAAGTTCATTTCACAGGAACAATCAAATTTAAAGTACCTTTGCTGGGTGGTCTCTATGCCCCTTCAAACCTGTTGCTTTGTCTCCCTTCCCTCCGTCCTCCCTCCCCACTAGACTACTTGCTTTTAGCTGTCCCAGCCTACTGACTCTTTCATCTGCAAATTACCCAAGCAGCAACCCGAACACTCTCCCTTCAGTGCCCCCAGCCCACCCCATGTACATTATAATGACGGCAACACTTTGTTCAGCTATTAATGTTAGAGTTAGACTTGCTATAATCCCTCTAATTACCGTGTACATTTTCAAGGGATTCTTTGACATTACTTTCTCTGCTTACCCCTCCCTAAAAACTTTTTATCTTGAAATAAAAGATGTCAGTGCTTCCCTCACAGCATCCAAGGAATGAAGCCAGGCAGACCCTCACTTCACTGGGATCCTGCTATGACAGACCCTAGAGCCAAGACAGTAGGGACCTTTTCTGGCAGGTTTCTAACTGCACAGGGCAGACCTGGGGTTAGAAAGCCACTTTGCTAAGTGTAGGATGGCGAGGGGCTGCACTCCTCCCTCACCCACCATCCTCCTGGAAACCACAAGCCTCTTCTGAAAAATCACCACCCAATGAAATGGCTTAGAAATAAAAAGGTACCTGGTGTGTTTGAAAATGAATGATGACCGACGTCAGTATTCTAAGTCTGTCCTGAAGAGTGGCCTGACCAGGAAAGCCACACAGACAGCGGAGGGTTTGGCTGCCTCCAGGCAGTGACCAGCTAGCTCCTTTATACGCCCTCTCCCCTAGAGGCCTGTCAATCAGGCACACGCGGAGGCACGTTTAATTCATTCTTTCGACCGAGTGTCATAATTCCTCCTCTGCTCTCACTATTTGCTCAGAGTACCTGGTGTCCCCGTCCAAATCCAGCCTCTCTGAGCTGACGCCCCTCCTCCATGTCCACCCAGGCTTTCCAGACAGGGGCCAGGGGGAGGAGCCAGACAAGAGGGGCAGGCAGGGACTCACTTTTCCTGTCTTCTCTCAGGAAATAAAATGCTATAAATAAAACCATCAAGATTGGCTGGGACTCCCCACTTTTGCTGAGGAGAAAAAAAAAGCCAATTCTATGTTTAAATGTGTTTCAAATTATCCAACGTGATACTGGTCTTTCTAAACCATGTGAATGACAACCAAAGACACAGGAAGAATGTTCACCACGGTGCTGGGGAACCTGCTCTATTCAAAGAATTGATTTTGTCATATGCAAAAATAATTTACTGTAAAAGAGAGCCCACCGATTTTATCTCTGACCCCGGGAAGTAGCCCTGCTTCTAGGGGAACAGATTTTAATCTAAAATCACTTTTTCTGCTCAGCCAGGGGCCTGCAACCCCTATGTAACCTTTAGTCAACAGACAAGTCCTGTATAAACAGTTAGATTTCCTAAGAGTGGGAATCCTGTGGTCAGAAGCCGTCTTCACAGTTAATAAGATAGGATAAGTGCAAGTTAGGGACTCAGGGAAACTATTGGGACAGGAACTGATGCCCCCACCACACTGCAGTTTATACCTACCAAGCCAGAAGGGACAGACCATGAGTAAGGTCAGTGCCTGGATGGGTGACTGCTAGAGAGAGGAAGGGTCATCATCCAGGAAGACAGCAGGAAGGTGTGGGGGGAGGCAGCAGAGTTCACAGTAAATGGTAGACCCTCTCGCAACTCTTGCTTGAGCTTCGTTCTTTGTGGATGACACTCAAAGTTTTCTGGACATTTATCTGTGTTGACGCATGATGATAAATATGTCAGGTCTTATTCAAAGAACAGGAAAGAAAAAATAAATGGAAAAAGTGCTTAGCCACTTTTTTGTTCTTAGTTGGAAACTTAACTGAAGTACCCCCTCACAGGCACTGTGCTGGATTCTCCTTAGCCTGGGGTCAAAGTGGGCAGGGGGTCAGCAGACACCTCCCCAGGAGAAACCCCTGCTGCCTGAGAGGGAGCGCATAAGACAGGGAAAGGAATGGAGGAAGCTGCAATTGGGAAAGACATTTTTTCTTATAAAGACTATGTTTTTATTTCACCCTAAGAAATATCAGTTTCTACCCAGGTGGTGGTAGCATATGCCATTAGTTCCTGGAAGGGAGAGGCAGATAGATCTCTGTGAGTTTGAGGCCAGCCTGGTCTACAGAGCAAGTTCCAGGACAGTACACAGAGAAATCCTGTCTAGAAAAACAAGCAAAAAAGAAAAAGAGAAGGAGCAGGAGGAGGAGAAGGAGGAAGGGTAAAAAGAGGAGGAGGAGAAGAAAAGGAAGAAGAAGAAGAAGAAGAAGAAGAAGAAGAAGAAGAAGAAGAAGAAGAAGAAATATCAGTTTCTGAGCCAACAACATAACTCAGGAATAAAAGTACTTGCTACACAAAGGCTCACAACCTGAGTTGATCCCTTTGAACCCACACAGTGGGAGAGGAAAATCGATTCCCATAAGCTGTCCCTTCTTCCGTTCACATGCGGTGATACAGTGTGCACACTCCCAAACACATACACATACCTCCAATATAGAAATAAATTAACAAATATAATATAATAAATACCAATTTTTAACTTGAAAATAAAAAAAAAAGATTAGCCTCTGATAGTACATGTGTCTTCTTTGAAGGACAATGTATTGCTTTGAGTCATTTAATTGCTGACAAAATTCTTAATTCTAACTAAAATAATTAGATTCAAAGCTGAAAGGAAAATGTCACCAGGATCCCTGAAGAGGCTTTTCAATGCCTCCCTGTCCCACTGCTATTCACAGACTCATGCACTCGGTGGTAGATTTACAAAGTGAAGCAGAGATAATAGATGTGGGAAGGGCATGCACTCTCCATGGCATACTCAGCCTGTAGGGCTCCATCCTGCTGGTAATGTGTAGAAAGATTTCACCTTTAAAATTTCCCACAATAAAAATTAAGAAGGGCTGAGGGAAGAGGTGACATGAGTTGACAGTGCATGATGTGTGGGTGAAATATTGGGAAGGCCAGCAGCATCCCAGGCAGGGACATGGGTGTAGTAGAATCAGTGTTGAAATGAGCTCCTATGGTAGAGGTTACTGCGGGCTATGAGCAAGTTCAGCTGTGACCACATGAATATCCCAAGCAGGAGCTAGTGACATTGGCCCTCAAGGTCCCACTATAACACAAAGGGGACTTTCTCAATCTCCTTGGAAGGGATCTGATGTACTAACAGAGCCAGTAGAAAGATGATGAACCAGTTGATGTTCTCAAGTGCATGGAGACTTCCATGAAATATGCAGAGTGAGGAAGGGACATGTCACAGAAGGGTTGACAGAGGAAGGTCCACTGGAATTCATGGATGCTAATTTACTGGGACCAAGATCTTCATATACAAGAAAATTAGGATGAGGTCACCCTGAAGGAAGTCAGCACTCACCAACTACTTCTGCCCTCATTGGAAGAGAAGAATTTCAACCCATTGAAAGAATGATTCTGATGAGAGAGAGGGACCTGGCCATCCCAGGATGGCGGCAGCAGCGGTTGAGCCCTGTAAATCATGGCTGAATCCTACTAAGATAACCAGTTCTGTGCTGAGCTTGCATTAGGTCTCTGCTGTAAATGTGCAGCTGATGCTTTCTGTGAGTAGCTGAAATAGTCAAAAATGGCTTTTGACAGGTCCTTCCCTACACCTATCATCCTAGCAGCCTGTTTTCTGACAACCAGCCATACTGTCTACAGAGCAAGTTGGTGACTTTGTATACTTTTCATTCATTCTAAGGGTCCTCCCAAAGTCTCAGAGGATCAATCCAATCATGGCTG
The DNA here is from genome assembly GCA_004025045.1 of Sigmodon hispidus. Lineage (NCBI taxonomy): Eukaryota > Metazoa > Chordata > Mammalia > Rodentia > Cricetidae > Sigmodon > Sigmodon hispidus. Next base: position 94,992 of record PVIH01003447.1, read on the forward strand.
AAGACAAGCTCCAGCCATGACCACTCTAGAGTGGGTACTATAATGAACTATAGATGACCCTGTATGTTCATCCAGGCCAGAGAAACGCACTTTCCCTGGAGACCCAACAGAAGGGCTGTGATTGATATAACACTATCTTTTATTTGCATGAAGAGCTGTGCTGTGCCTGCTCCAAATACCCTTGTCACATCCTTTCTGTTTACATAAACAGTTCACTCTCAAGTCAACTAGAGGACAGACACCCTTCTATGTTACTCCTGGTGCTGAAACATTGGGCCCAATAAAATTCTTCTTCCAACAGTCTTGTCTTTATTGTCTTTTAATTTTGTCACAAATAGAGCAGCCTGCTCTTGTAACACAAGGAAGGGATCACAGAGAAATGGCAACAATCATAGTGGCAGAGCCAACTCTCAGGCACATGGCAGCTCAGAAAAGTTCCAGGGAGTGGCTGGCTGGGGGCACAGCCTGCATGACCAGAGATGTCAGAGAATAGTGAAAGTATAAACAAGATTGTAAAGAAACCTGGAGCCCCATTCCTAGAATACTACGAAGTAATCCTGGTCTTAGGGCCAAGGGTCCTAACATCTAAGGCTCAAGAACTGTGATGCTTGACACCATCAGGAACCATGAATTATAAAAGAAAAGGACTGAGAGCTGTAACATTATATGGTTCTGATTGCTTCTCCTACAGCAGATGCTAGGAGACAAAGACCATACCAACTAACCAGTGACAAGATACAGGTGACTGAAGCCTGATGTAGTCAGACTCCAACCTGAGTATCTAGAGCTACATATCCCTGAACCTAGAAGCAGAAGCAGAAGCTTCCAGTTCTCAAGACTATAAACCTCAAGCCTGTCATCTTCTGGTCAGAATCTGATCTAGTCACACCATGACTTTAGACTCGGTCTCCAGAACTGTGGGACAATATTTGTCATTTAACCCTCACCTGACTGACATGCATCTCTCTTGACAAATACGCTGCCTGACAGACACCTGTCATGATGGTCATATTGCCTCACAGATACCGTGCCTCAGTATTACAGATAGTGTTTAAAAACCAGTCCTATATTGCTACACAACAAACACACATGGGAATTCCTACCACAGAGGACAATCTCCAGTGACATACACCATCTTAGATCAGTTTCAGAAGGAGAAGCAGAAGCCAGTGATGATGATTAAATAGCAGGGGAGAAGGGGCAGAGAACAGGGTCATGAATAGGGAGAGGTTGGAGGAGGGACCACGGCACCCCACACCTCTGCCTTGAACACTTCCTAAAGCAAGAACACTTCATATCAATGCAAGACACACAGAAGCTATTGGTCATGAAGCAAGAGGTCTGGCAGGCTGACAAGATGAGCTGATCTAATCATACAAACTCTGCCCCAGAGCTGGAGGTCAGCGTGATCTCCATAGACAACAAATTCCGTCAGATAGATGCTTTTAGAACATGGGCATCAGACGCCCACATGTGGCTGAACCGTGATCCACAGAAGAAGAGGTAACAAAGATAGCTCAAGCTCCTCTTTTGAGAGCAGCAGGGATACTGTGGACAGGACGATGAAGCATCCCAAGAGCCAATAAGAAATAGCAGATAGGGATGTGGACATAAATCCCCCCAAATTCTGAGACTTGGCAGACAAGCTGACCCAGATCATCTGGGTTTTGTTCTGAGCTGAATGTCCATGTGGCACAGAGCATGAACATACTTACATGGGTGGGATAAGATGGTCTACTTTTTACCTGGAGCCAACGTGCTTAAAGGGAGGCAGGTAGCAGAATTCAGCAGCATGGCATCAGAGGCCTTCACCAGGAAGAACATTTCTTTCACATGCCCAAGCACACCATAAGTGCTGCCCCGTATGAGTAGGAGCTGGGTTGAAGTTGGAACCACTATGGGCAGAAGGCACCAAGCACTAGGACTCCAGATAGAGTCTTCCTAAAATTGAAAATTTGGGTCCTGATTACCATGCATCATTCATGGTCACATTTTCAGAGAGTCATTCTGGATCTACAAATAAGAGGAAGGTCAAGTATAGACTTGGAGTGCTGGGAGTATGCTTGTGGAGCAAGAGACAGCCAGTGCTGACAGTGACCTGGAAGAGTACAGAGATACCTGGAGTTTGTCCCCAAGGGTGCCTCACCCACTCACCTACTGGTGCAGGGATCCTTGGGAAGCTGAGGTGCAGAGTGTAAGTGTCATAGTGAGAAATGACAGATTTGTTTCTCAATATATGTTAAGGCTTAGGTGAGACTGAGCTTCTTCTTGGTGGTATCACCTATTATATCTTTGCCTGTGGTACCGCTGATGCTCGAATCCATCTGGCTTGCTTTGGATATTTGACTTGGCCATTAGCTGAATATCATAAGGCCTCAGAGTAGACAAGGTCACACAGGGGAACAGAAGGGAAAAGGGGGGAAGATTAATGAAGTTATGTGCATTATAAAATCCCATGAGCAGTTGCTTTCTATAATCTTGACCAAGTCAGTATCTGTTCAACACCAAACCCTCCTGAATGGAATTTTATAACTTTTGAATCAAGATTAGGTTAGACTGAGATTTTAAAGTCTGAAGATGCTACCAAAGCATCCCAGACAAGAAGTGCAGAGAAAGCTTGGGTGACATCTACATGATCATGACTACATGACAGTGCTTGGTGACATCTGCCACTCTGGGAAGATATTTTCAGCCACAGTGTGAAGAAGAAACTAATCACTGATAGAGGAAGAAAATGGACAGGCAGGATAGTGAAGGGACAGGAAGAGAGCCAGTGACAAGACCCAAGGAGTTCTCTGCTATCAAAGACTGCAAAACTGCAGGAAATAGACCCAGTATCTCACCCTAGTCATATGGTATAGCTTCTAGTCCCAGAAATCTAGAGATTGAAGCAGAGAGAGTATGGGCCTGATGCTAATCTGGGCACTATGGTGAGATCATGTCTCAGAAAAGATATAAATGTAAGTAAGATAGGAAACATGCAAGTGGAGACAGGTAGTTGAGCCCCTCTGTATCCTGAGGCCCATTTATAGGTCAAATCTGACAAATTTATAGGACAAACTAGGGACTATGATTGCAATAACTCAAGGAATTGGGCACAAAACACTGATAGACATAGGTGAGATCCAAAGATCAAGGACACTGTGGTACACTCATATCTGGAGACTCAGTATCTTGAAATAGCATTTCCTTTGAGTTAGATGCTATAAAGCCTTGAATATTTTAATAAGAGAATGAACAAAAGATTTATAAATGAATAAGCAGAATGGCTTCTGGTTTCTGAATGAGCACTGAGTCATTAAAGTGTGAATAGTGCCAAAGGGAGAGATTAACTGCCCAGCATTTGGCCTAAGGACCCCAAGATCCCAGGCCAAAAAGGCCAAAGTCAGTGGGTGCCAGAGATAATGTTGCCTTCTTCCCTTTGCAATGAGGAGGTGTCAAGGGCCTGAGACAATCTCCATCCGCTGACACTGTGTCTTGGGGATGCCCCACAGGTCCTGGCACTCAAAGGTTTGTGGACAATAAGTCCAAAAGCTGCTGGGGCGAAAAGTCACAGCCCCAGACATCTGTTTTCTCTTAGTGTGTCCCGAGCTTAGTGAGTAAGCAACAGGCTCCGGTCCCTCCTCTGGGAAGGAGTTACAGGAACCAGCTCTCCTCTAACAAGCTACAAAAGACTGGGGATCTAGCATGAGCACCCCAAGGTTGGTAGCAAAAAAAAAAAAAAAGAAAAGAAAAGAAAACTCACCAAAAGGCTCCTTGGGTATATCAGGCTAGGACTGCCTGCTCTCCCTAGGAATCAAGTTCCAGAACATTCTCTGCTTGCATCAGAGCAAAGGAGACGCCCTGGGGGGATCCAGACAATATTATATGTGATGAGATGAGAAGAGAACCCTGGCCAGCCTGTAAGCCAGCTTGGCATATTCTGACACCAAGCTTGGCCTTTGTTTCCATGGCAATGGGTACACTAAGAAGTTGTTGCCAGGGAGGTGAGGAGGACTGTACCTATTAGCTGCTATGTTCTTATATGCACCTACTAAGCAAGCTCCCAACTCTCTGTCCCCAGCCCAAGTCTGTGGGCCATTGTCTATGAACCTGGCTTGCTCAATTCTGGTTCCAGCCAAAAGAACCACACAGAAATTGTGTAGCTGCTCTAGTGATCACTGAAGCCAACTCATTTCCCAGAATGCAAAGAGATGACTGAGACATGCTGCTAGAATATGGGTGCTGGTCCTCAAGTGAGGTATTTTGAGTCAGGAAATTCAGTATTATCTGAGCTATACACAGATTGTAGCCCTTTCTTTTCAAATAATTTAACACTGAGGGGGAAGGAAGAGAGGGGGAGAAGAAGGGAGAGAGGGAGAGAGAGAGACAGCATGCTAGCACGGAGTTCTCTGGTTGCTGTGTCAGTAAACATATGATGGAGAAATGGGCAGGGTGGCAGAATTGCCCAAGGACAGGCAGGGTAACCTGCAGCTCAGGCATAGGACTTCTCTCTGGCAAGGTCACATCAGCCTCTGGGTGGACCTCAACTGTCCCGTAGCATACAGCCACCACTCTCCTGTCATCTTGCTTTAACATGGCCCTACCCTGCCTGTGGCTTAAACATCACTTCCAAACACTAATCACCTGTTTAGCTTTGGGCTCATCAAAACTCCTGCCGACAACAGCTTCTTGCCCAAGACCAAAGGCTGCTTTGCCCAAACTTCTTGGTCCAGCAAACACAAGTTTGTCACCCTAAGACCCAGACCAGGAGACAGACCTCATTCTTCCACAGATTCCTGACACATGTGCAAGTGCTGGGAGAGCCACCAGTGGATCATCTTCCCTGAAACCTCTGCTTAAAAGGTGACCACAGGGACACGTAGAATTAGACTGTTTATTGGTCATCTCCTGCAAGAAAGTTTCAGCTACTTCAAGTATCTACAGTCGGACAACTTATTAGACAAAACATTTTATTTTTATTATTTTATAAACTTTATTATACATATTTGTGAATAAACAAAAATATTATATTTTATATAAACTAAGAAAGTCAGCCTTTTAGGGCTGACACGTAATAACCTGGTCTACATGGACCAGCCTAGAACAACTCCCAGGATACTCTGGGTCCCAAAGTGCATACTATTTCTGGAAATGTAGAGAATTGTATATGTAGAAAATTCCATACAAAGCATCACAGGGGAACCTGAAAATATCAAGGCATAGAACAGGTGCCACAGTGTTCCTCCAAGATAGATGCAGGAGTCCCAGTTGTGAGAATCTTTCGAGTTTCCTTCCTCCTAGTCCTGGGGTAGGCACTTAGCCACAATAACTAATATACAAAGATTCCTGAGGCACTAACAGCCACTGTCCCTCAGGTCTTCTGAGTCACCATTGAGAAAATCCAAAGCAAAGAGTGAAAATCTGAAAACAGCATTTGGAAACTGCCACTCCCTAAAGTCTGAGATGACTGTCAGTCCCTGATTCCTTCTCCTTTTCATTAGGCTGTGTTGACTGTGCAAAGTGCCAGGTGTTACATCAAGCATATTGACCGTCAGATCTTTTTCTGTCTGTCCCCTAATATACCTCTTCCTCCTCCCAAATAGTTTCCTCTTTGTACTTACATGTCATGTTTGTATGCATGCATGGCTCTGTGTGGTTGTATATGTGTCTTTAATCTAGGTTCCATTCATAAGGGAAAAAATATGGTATTTATCTCTGTCTCTGGCAGAACGATTTCACCCAATCTGATCATGTCTAGTTCCAGTCACAGTCCTAAGAATCAGACGTCAAAATCTAGTATCTACAAGCTCAAAATCCAAAATCCACTTTTATCAGTGAACTGAAAATCCCAGAGACTCAAGGCCTGTAGAAAACATCCTGTGTCCTTTGTTAGGACCAACCTCTTCTCTGTCTGTAACTGAATGGTATTTCTTGACTATTGGCTTTTCTATCACTAACCACTATCTTTGAGTCCTGCCCCCATATGACAATGGTCTTATGAGCAGTGATCAAACCTGGGGCCACAGTTGAACAGGTGCAAAAAAAAAAAAAAATGGAACAGAGCTGATGGAGGTTGGAGATGTGGCCTGGGGTGGACACAGAGGGCAGGAACTCACAGAAACACAGTTTGCAGGAATCAGAACCTCCAGTGAGTTGGTAGAGAACACAAAGAAGGCTGAGAAATCACTGAGTGATGTCAGCAATGTACTGGGAGAGGCCTGGAACAGGATGATACCATGTGCAAAAGAGCAATGATAAGAGAAGGTGTGAGTGAAGAGGTAAACACAGAAGCCTCACAAAGGGCCTCCAGTTCAAGAGAATGTGGTGTCCTCTAGAATCATAGATACACAAGCAAAGTGGGCCCAGGAGAGGGAGGTAGAGGGGCTATGGGATCTCAACTGCTGCCCTTCTTCATCAGGACAAACCCTAGCATGGGAGAGGGCTGGCCTCTGAGCCACTTGCATATCTAGAGGAAATTTAGAATTGAATAAGGAATGAACGAACATAGGAATCAAGGAAGGTAGAGTGTAATACAGATGTGGTGGTAGTCCCAGCAGTCGAACCTTACACATGGAATCATGGGAATATCCTTTATTCATGGAAGTCAGAGCTCATGTATCCTGGGCTGCATAACATGAGAGATGTTGTCACCCACTGCAAACACAGTTGCTTGTGCCTCAGAGCGGTGGCCACACCATCTCTGCTCTGAGCAAAACTGTCACTGTTCATTCCCAGAATATAATTTTCCAGAAAGCTGGAGATCTGCCTAGAACTGAAATATTGTCTGATATCTACTAGTATATTTGGTTTTCCAAATCCTTCTAGCTGTCATTCTTGGATACACCATAGAAAGGAGACTCCAGGGTGTTTGCACCAGAACTAGGCATGGGAACATTGTCTCAGCATAGCCAGATTTTGTTGCTGCCTTTCTTCTACAGCAGCATGAGCACAGTGGCACAGTGTTATGACATGTTCCTTGCTTGCTAGGCCTCAGTGGGCTTTTCTAGGGATGTCCTTGTGCAGGGTACATCTGGAGCTGAATCACTCACCACATTGTCCCAAGAGAATGTGCACATGGCATCTGGGGTTTCACAAACAGATTCACGTGACTGACATTTGCACAATGTTTTTGTGATTAGGCAGGAATTTGCACATGGAGACCAAGTGAAAGGCCCCAGCCAATGACCTCGGCATCCTGCTCACTTGCTGAGTGCATGTGCACGTCACCTTGTTACTATGGGACCCACAAGTCAATCAAGAATGTGGAATTCCAACAACTATGAAATATCCCAGTCACTGCGAAAAATACAAGCCGCTTCCCCACATTAAGCAAGTGCGACCTTTAACAGAGCATAACCACGGAACAGTTCAGTCTTCCTTCTTCTCAGAGACATCCGGGTTCAATAAAACCAAGTTTTGTCAGATGTGATGAGCCACACAAACTCATAAGGACACGTGGGGTGCTGAGTTCTCACCTCAATTCTGGATTCTTTTGGAAAGTCCTTAGCTAATTGAATACATGCTCAGGTCTCTCAAGTCATGTGGTGTTTGAGGAGGTGAAAGTGTGTGTATAGATGGACTAATAAAATTTGGACCTTGTGATTAAAGAGACTGACAGGTCCTGAGATCTGATTTGATAAGCAGGAGAACCAGGAGATGTGTAGCTCTTTCCAGAGGCCAATAGAATTTCCCAAAGCCAAAGATCTGGTCAGTCACTTAAACTTTTGTGTATTCATTTAGTCAGAAGACAGGATAGGGCTCACTACACTAGGGAAAGAGACTGCTTCCATACCCAGAGTCAATCTTCCACTTCCCTAAGTACTCTCCGAGTCAACCAGACTCAACTCAACCAACTCAAGTATCTGGGCACCCTATGGCCAGTCAGGCCATCATACAGAATAAGCCATGATACCTTGGGGACAAAAATTAAAAGCCAACAAAGGAGGAAGCATGGTTATCACTGGGTTTTGTGGATGCTCAGTGGACACTGGTCAGGAGGAGATCATGAAAACAGTGCTCACATCTGGGGAACGTCATTTTTCATAGTGTCACTTTGAAACCTCTATGGATGGGAAAGAGCAGGATGAACTCATCTTAAAGCCCATTTAAACAGAATTCATTGGTCCTGGGGGTATTTCTTATATTTATTCAGTTACCATTTCTATAAGAAATTGAACCATGGAAAATGTGTGATTTTTATGATCATAATTTTACAAAGGCTTATCTTTAATGAACTTAGAAGATGATATCAGGAATGCCCATGGTTTGCATTGGATTAACTGTCACTGCCTTAGAATTATCTAGAAGCTTTCAAAGAGACTCAGGTCCCCTGGAGGACACTGCTCCAGATTCAGCTTTGTCACACAGGGACTTTTGTCTATCTCCATGACTACAAGACAGAGAGGGACACAGAGCGCATCCGCATCAGTCCAGAAACATTAGAATCTTGAAAGTCTAGGACCATGTCATCTCCTCTCTGCATTCCCAGATCAGGCTGTGACTCTGTGGGCCACAGCCAAGGTGCAGAGAGATAGGTTGTGAGAAGGATGATCCAGGCATGGATAGACTCCCTGATTCTAGTGCCAATGAGAATAATATGTTTACACATTGAGCGCTGTGGAATGTAACAGAGTAACAGTGTCTGGAACTCCACCATCCATGATCCATCACCCATGTTCCAGTCCAACTGTGAAATGACAAATGGAGGCTGCTCAGGCTCCATCTTGCATTTCCTACAGTTGGCCAGGCAAGATCTAGACGGAGAACCTCAGCTGGACCAAACACAAAAAGAAACTCATCTACTCATGTGTTGGAAGTTTACAGCCACAGAGAACTCCAGAATAAGTAGCTGAAGTCAGAAAAAAAAAGTTAAAAACTTGGAGACTTTTGTAGATATGAAAGCAACAAAGTTGGAAGCAAAAGCTGTGACTCAGCTCCTCAGTCAAGCAAGACGTATCATGTGCTCAAAGATGGGCAGCTTTACTCTCTCCAGACCGGGTCCTGTCATGCTATTCCAAGGCCTCCAGAGCTTTCTTTCAACAGTGAGCCAAAGCTGCCTATGATATCAAACAACGGAGCAGGGAATTCGAATCTGACTCTGAAGTCTTGTTGGTGCCTACCCACTCACACACCTGCATGGAGCTTGCTGGCACCTGAGTGCTTTATCAGGCCTTTCTCACTTATTTTGCAGCACTGTGATATAGACAACCACTCTTTTATCAGATGTTCCTCTTACATTCATAAGGACACCACCCCACACCCAAGGCTAGGGCAGAGCCAGCCCTAACTAGCTGTGTGGAAGTTAGTGGGCCATATGCCCAACCCTGGAGTCCAAAACTGGCTAGGAAAAGATGTCTGGAAGAAGCATTGCAGCCTTGTATCTACTAGTGAGAGCCATTTTTTTTTCTCCCACAGAAGCCGACTGAGAAGTTATTGATTTTCTGTCATAAGCAGAAGAAACAGAAGGGCTCCTTTCCACTCCAGTGAAAATTCAAAATCATCAATCAACCAAAACCACAGCCTATATGAAATATATGGAAAAGCCAGATTATTTGAGGTCAGGGTGTTTCAGATTCTGGACATCAAGAACAAAGGAAGAAGTGAGTGCTGACCTTAGTCCTTTCCTTTCGGCCACAGACCTGGGAAGAGTACTCAGATGTGATGGAGCCTAAAGTGCTCTATGTTGAGCCAACACATATAAGCTCGTGTACAGGAGGGTGTGTAGTATTATGTAGGCCTTTCCAGCCTAGCTCTGAGGTTCTAACCCATTGGTCTGCAGTCCTGCAGTCCCTCAAAAAAAAAAAAAAGAAAGAAAGAAAAATAAAAAGAAAACACAGATGCTTATATTAATTGTATGCTCATTGACCTACAACCCAGACATATTGCTAGCTAGCACTTGCTTTTAAACCAACCCATTATTCTCATCTTGTTCAGCCATGTGCCTTGGTACCTTTTCTCAGAGCAGCATAGTTGTTCTCTGCATCTGCTGGCTTCTCCTGGTGTCTCTGTGGCATCTCTCTGGCATCTCTTCCTGTTCCCAGAGTTTTCCTAGTCTGGTAGCCCTGCCCATGCTTCCTGTCTGCCTTCAGCCAATCAGCATTTTTATTAAACCAGTAGGCTAGACAACTATTTACAATATAATAAAATAATCTCACTACAGGGGTGAGAATTCACAGGGCAAGTTGTAAAGAAAAATGCTCAGGGTGGAGAAAACTACAGCTACTTGCAGAAACACCGTGCCCCAAGGCTTTGGTCTAGCCCTTGCCAGAGCATCTATGTACGAACTGATACTGCAGTCTGAGACACCCAGGGCTTAGGTGACAGCAGACAACCACTTTTCCCACCAGTCTGATTATAATCTGTGTTTCTGGAAATGAAGACTTGTGAAACTCTGGCCTCTGTCACTGGAGAAATTAGTTACAAACTATATTGTGTTCTACTCTACTCCATAAATCTTAAACAACTAACTATTTTGGTAGTTTTATTGGACCCAAAGCTAGAATATGAATATCATAGGAATTAAGATGCTTTGCATTTCCAGGCATGATGGCTCACAGCTTTAACCATAGCACTCAGGAGGCAGAGGCAGGCAAATCACTAAGAGTTCAAGGTCAGCCTGATCTACAAAATGAGTTCCAAGATAGTCAGAGAGAGCTACATACTGAGACCTGTCTCAAAAACACCAAACAGAAAGATGCTTGGTGTTCTCAAGATGCATTCACATATGTTGTTATTTGACCAGAGTTCTGGGATGTACAATAAAGGAAACAAAAACCCACAACTTAGAGACCATACAACACAGTAATGTTGACTCACTCCGATGCACATATTCAAACTTTTAGTATGAAACCACAATGTGTGATATAGGAGATATAGCTATGTGATGTGCGTGTGTGTGTGTGTGTGTGTGTGTGTGTGTGTGTGTGTGTGTGTGAAAGAGAGAGAGAGATACAAGTGATGCAGGTGTGCAAACTAGACATTGAAGAATAGTCAGGCAGCAAAAAGATCTATCATCCACAGGAAACAGAGAAGCAGAACTGTTCGGTATCGGTATATTGGTACATACATCAGGAATTATCTGTTGGGTAATTAATTAACTTCAACAGACTTAATCTGCTCATCACTGGAGTCCCACAGAAAGTGGGCCATATAGTCAGCATGGCAGAAATGTGTTCCTCACTCCAATGCAGGACACTAATAGAGCCAAACATGTGCTATCCATAGTGAACCAGAAAAACTGCACTGATGTGTGATGTCAAACAGCCCAGAGTGCACAAAACAGAGAATACAAGTTCTGGGGGCACACAATATAAGAAAGAATGGGGCTAAAAGGACTAGTCCACATAATTGAGAGCATGAGACCCATTTTCCAAAGGAAAGGCCACCCAGCCTCTTATACCAGAAAAAAAAATCTTATTTTTCAAATCCAAAACTAAAACAAACACATTTTCAAATGTATGGAGGCAGAAGAAACTTCCCTAGCAGGGCTGTGTGACACAGCAAAGGTCTTTATTTTGCCTTAGCTGGAAACTGACAAACCCCCCTCTTTCCTACCCACACTGTGAAACACTCAGATAGGAAAAGATAAGAGAGAAGAACAGAATCTGGGTAGTTTCTGGCCTCCTTAAGGACATTAGTACAGTCCTACAGTTAACATCACACTCAATGAGAAAGCAGTAGGCCCCAAGGCACAGGATTAAAGGCTAGGGTCTGTGTGAATCATCCCAGTCCACGGTTGTGCCAAGAATTCTAGTCGGGTGAAAAGAATAGAGCACTCAGGTTGGAAGGCCAAAGCTCCTGCCAAAGGCAGGGTCCTCCATGCAGGAAACTGAACAGACTCTACAAAAAGTGCTGTCAGGTCATCAGAAAATTTTAAAAATTTGGAGTACTATAATATCACTAGAACTGTGAGATGTTTAGAGATAGGTCAGACAAAATACATGCTCACTAAAAGCTGCACAGTAACCCTGATTCACCAAAGCAGGGAGTGTGCTGGACAAGCAATGAAGGTATTCCTGCCTCAAAAGTTCAGTGTTTGCTGAGTCCCAACATTGAACCATCTCTCCAGTTTTGACAATGCGGTTTATTCTCTTTCCAGTTTGGCTTGAGAATTCCCTGGCTTCTGATCCACCAAAAGGTTCTTGAAGTGCCTGTTCAGATAGCATTCCAAACATAAGCCATTACTTAATGCCAGGGGGACATTTAGAGTTTCTCTCAAAATGAAAAACTAATCACTTTGAATAGCATACATTTTTTTCTAGAAGTATGAATAATTTAAATTTGTTTAGAATTCAGATATAAAATTTGATTAGAAACATCTGCCCCCTTCTATGAATTTCTGAAAGGGACCATTCATGTTGGTGAATCTACATACTTTGGACATGTTCTCCTATGAACGTGGATAGTGTTCCAGGGGAGCCCAGAGACCACCATCCTTCCCAAAGCATCTATCAGACCTGTTGAGACAGTGCTGATCAAAGATTTAAGTTGAATTCATTACCAAATTCAAGCCAGCCCATTGTAGCTTTTATTTTTATTTTTCTAATATGTATTGCAATCACCTGTCTCTGGACTTCTAGACTTTGGCTGTGCCTGGAAATAAAGTAGCCAAAATGCTGAGAACAGGGAAAAAATGGATCTCTACCCGGCTTCAGTAAAGACTAAAAGGTAGAGGTAAACATCGAAAGCTACATCCCTGGCAACTTATATGCTTCCTTTTGTGTAGGGCAAACTGTCAAGATCTGCTTCTGAGGGTGCCACGTGCCCCTTAGTGAAGGGTGATAGAGTACACAGAATCAAATACTGCTTTTAATTTTAGTGGCTTTTTTTTTTTTCCCAGAAAGTTTGCTACCACTGGCAGTCAAAAGCCAGCTTTAATTTTTCACTCTAAGCAAGAATATTGGGGGCTGGTCATCCAAGCCAGATTCCAACATTAGAAACTCCACCTCTTTAGGCCTCTCAGAGACAGATGGATAAGGAAGCCAACTTCCAAACACAACCAAAAGTTTTCTCTCATAAATAGAAGGCCAAACAAGACTGGACAAGGCTTAAACTTTATGACTCTCTCTACCGCTGCATTTTAAGGCGCCATTGGGAATTCCGTGAAGAAGTCAAGTAGCTGGACATCTGGAGAGCCCAGCAAGGCAGACATCAGGCCTCAGCATCAAAACACGTGAAATACTAAACTGAGAATGTGAGGAGCTCAGAAATGTCCTCACAGAAAACACCTGTTCTTGTGAGTCAGATAAACAGAGTACTAGAGAACATGTAAATTAAATAGCATCTACATGCACCAGCCAAGAGGAGCAGACAGCTATGCATCTCCAGTTCCACGCCATTAAAAGACATGCAGTTCATTCACCTCTCTCCTTTTCTCATCCCAAAGCCTGGACATTCACCTCAGAGAGACATGGGTAAAAGTTTCCTAGAAGGCAAATCACCCTTAGAGCTTAATCTTAGAAAATGTATTAGCTATACATCACAGCATCCTGTAAGCTAAGTGCATTAGACACATTCTTCTCACCCATCATATACTGTCAACATTGTGGAAAAGTTCAGGGAACAGAATAGACTCTTGTTTGCCTGGGACCCTCAAAAGAGACAGAACCAAGCCTGCATTTATAATAGTTGATTACTTTGCTGTGATTGAGACTGACAGAGGCTCACACAACATTTTAAAAATGAAATAGTTCTTTTTTCCTCTCATTAAATAATGTTTAGGACACTCACTTGTCTAAAGCATGCTTCCTCCAGGCTGCTCTGCTTGGTTGGCCCAGCAGACATAGACTCAACTCCAAAATATGGCTCATGGTCCAGAATGACTGTAAGCACTGCCAGAAGCCAGCAGGAGGTCATGTGGAAGCAGAAGACAAATCCTCGTCCTTATGAGAACTTTCTGGAAGTCGATACCATGTTTTCGCTTACGTCCTGGAGTCAGACTCTCAGCAAGATCACAAGTGCCTGTGGAAGTAGCTGAGAGATGCTGTCCTCGCTTAGACTCTTCATCTGCTGGGTAAGTTTCTATGACCACAAACTCAGAGGCCCTCAGTGCACATTCCCTTGTTCTCATGATTGGGGAACTCAGTCTGAGATTTTCTTAATGGAGATCTACTACCCTGGGACAACAGGAAACCATTCCTTCATTTCTCCCAAATGTTCAGCTCTGCAATTCTTTCTCTGACCTGTAATCCATAATATGGTCTTTGCTCAGTGGCCAGCAGCCTCTCTTATCGCATGACTTCTAACTGGTATATAATAAAACCCAAAGCCAGATATTTGGAGGAAAGGTGAAATGTCAGAGAGAAGAAACAAACCACAAGCAATTCTCACCCAGCCAGCTCCTCACGCTTAATGGTGTAGATCCTGTCTCTAAAGTCCTCAGACTGACTGGGCAGTCAAGCAAAAGGGGAAGACCTTCTGCCTTCTCCTGCTTATATTTCTTTCCCAGCTAGATATTTCACTTTATAGATCAACTTTCCTAGAGCTAGGATTAAAGGTGGGTACCATCACAGCCTGGCTCTGTTTGGTCTTGAACTCACAGGGATCTACAGGATCCCTGTCTCCTGAGTGATGGCATTAAAGGCATGAGTCTTTACTCCCTGACCCTCCTGGCTTGGCTCTGTGGGTGGCTCCATCCTGTGATATTCCAGATTATTTTTATTAAATATAAAATATAACACCAATACTCTCTGGTGCTGTGGAATGCCCTCTGCCTCCCATTTATAACAAGCATTACATTGAGCACCCACATAGATATGGAGGGTCAGCTATCTGTCTGGAGACCCTGTATCCTGCCATCACATCAAGCCTCTTTTGTAACGGAAAGTGACAGTCCCAAGCTCCAGAAAATAGACCTTAGAACCAGGGTTATTTGTGTGACTATGTCTTGAGGACAGAATTTCTGAAGATTAGACAGAAGATAGATCACATGGGGCTTCCTTAGGGAAAAAAAGGAAGAAAGGGTCCTCTTCTGGGGATACAGTAAATGTCACCTGGATACCCAGAGCTGACTGTATTTCACAGTGAGTGTCTGGCTTCCTTTAGGGGGACATGGAGGTGAGGGGTCTCAATAGATAATGGTCTGAGTTCAAATATTCAGTACTCATATAAAAAGCCAGACATGGCAGCACATACCTATAACTCCAGTGTTTTGGGTAACAGAAATAGGATGATCCCTGGGGTTCACTGATCAGCTATCAGTGGACTCCAGATTCAGTGAGAGACATAATTTCAAAAACTATATTGGGAACTGTGTTAGTTAGGGTTTCTGTTGCTGGGAAGAGACACCATGACCTTGGCAATTCTAATAGAGGAAATATTTAGGTGGAGTTAGCTTACAGTTTCAGAGGTTTAGTTCATTATCATCATGGTAGGACATGGCAGTGTGCAGGCAGATGGTACTGGAGAAGAAGCTGAGGGTTCTACCTCTTGATCTGCAGGCAACAAGTGAACTGGAAATAGCTTGAGCTTAGGAGACCTCAAAACCTACCCACCACAGTGGCACACTTCCTTCAACAAGAGCACACCTGCTCCAAGCCACACCTCCTGATAGTGCCACTCACTCTGAGGGACATTTACTCTCAAATCTCCACATGTTTACTCTCTGGCCCTCATTGGCTTGTAACCATATCATAATGTAAAAATGCATTCAGTCCAGCTTCAAAAGTCACCATAGGCTATCACAGTTTCAAACTTATTTAAAAGCCTAAAGTTAAAAGTTTCTTCTAAGATTCATGCAATCTCTTAACTGCGATCCCTGTAAAATCAAAATAAAAAAAAAAAAGCAGATCACATACTTCTAACATATTCTGGCACAGGATATACATTACCATTCTATAACATAGAGAAGAAAGCATAGTGAGGCAATACTACACCAAAGCAAGACTGAAAGACAGCTGGGTGAACTGCAAACTCTGTATCTTCATGTCTGAGGTCAAAATGCTCTGCAGATCTTCAACTCCTTTCTGTTTTGTTGACTGCAACATACTTCATTCTCTTCAGCTATTTCTGTTGCCTATTAGCAGCTTTCCTTGGCAAGTATCTTATGGCTCTAGCATCTTTAACATCTTGGAGTCTCCAAAGCAATTCAGGCTTCATGTTCACACCTTCTGTTATGCCTGCATCATGAGACCCCCTCAGAGATCATCAGGAGTCTGAATTCATATACAAAAGCAAAAAGCCTTTATTTCAAGCTTAAGCTTGGGCTCTTTTGAATCAGGGAGAGCACTGAGCTCACTTGAATAGGACTTTTCTGGAGTAAAGAAATGGGAGGGGATGGCATTATGGGAATTCCAGATTCAGATGGGAGCTGAACCCTTGACTGAGCAGGAGTGAGGCAACAGAAATCTTGTCGAACAGTGGTTGGTTCTGGTGTTGTGTAAAGAAATTGGCAACCTATATAAAAGTGATATAAGCTATCCTTAGCATTTAGTACTTGTTTGTCTCAGTTCTCATTGCTCTCCCATAGAGTACAGTCTGTGACTTTTCTTGGTTATTGTAAGGGTAAGACCTAGTCCCAGAATTGCTATTCTGTAGCCTGTCATGGCTGCACTGATGTTAAGTTTAGCCTCTGTACTTCATATAATAGCCTCTCTAGGCCTCCACGGGGGTACCACTGACACATGCGTGGCCTCAGCATCTTTCCTTACTCATAGAGGAAGATTCCATAACTTCTTTCTTTGAACCTTGACTCTAAAGCCAGAACCATGTGGCTGAAGCTGCCAAGTTCTGCTTCTTGCTGGGGTTGGAACACGGCCCCCTTGTTCAATTACATTTTCACCAGATTTCTGTCTTTGATTATTTCCTTTACTACCTAAGCTTGGGTGTCCTGAATGGATCTCAAACTCAAGAGATCCACCAGCCTCTGCCTAGGATTAAAGGCATGTACCACCACACCAGGCTCTTATCTTTTCTTTAATTCCTTTTCAAAAGTTGAGAATTTAGCTGGGTGGGCTGTTGCCTGGAAGTTACCACTCCCTTTACTCCATTTCTTAATTTGTTTATTTCTCTCCTTGAACTCAAGACTTACCTCCATTATACCTCCTGATGTTCCTTTTCTTCTCAAATTGTACATTTTGTATTTTTACATTCTTAGCTTGTTCCTTTTCTTTATAAATCTTAGAATTAACACTAATAACCACAAGACAGAATTTATACTAAGCTGTTTTGAGAGTTCCTCTGCCAATGCATTAATCCATTTTCCCCACTCCCCTACCTCACCACACCCTCATAGTTCTTTTTATCTACCATGGTGGCCATTTTCCAATCCACACACCAGCATAAAAGACATAAGTGAGGACCAGCTTGAGTTTCTCCCTGGCTGAGCCACAACATTCTGAGAGCCAATAACTGTGGAGTACATCTTCACTTTTTCTGTGTGCCAAAAGTTTAAAAACAAATACATTTATTCCCCATTAATTGCTTATGAGATCTGTTGCTTGTTTTTCTTCAGTCTGAGGGTACTTACTGTCCAACCATAGAAAAACTAAAAGCCCTATGACTTCAGTAAAATACATCTTGTGTGTTTCTTTCAATGTGCTATGTAAAGGACATTTCTCATTTTGTGACTGAAATGAAAGTGCTTGTTTGTTTGTTTGTTTGTTTCTCTTGTTTGTGAGCAGAAGACACAAGAAACAGAAGCTCCTATTCTCTGAAGACTTTATTTCTAGCCAGGCAGAGCTCAATTTCCTTTTAACCACAAGTTATGTCTACTCCAAGGAACATGGCTTCAAACACAAGCTTATCAGAGGAAATATGCATTCACCTTCTCCTCTTTCCAGGCCATGGCATGGAATCTGGAATCCTGCTTTGAGTCAGATAGGCTGATATCCACTAACTGATTATTTCCTGTGGTATTTATTTAGTCCCAAATACCAAAATTGACCAAAATGGACACTGGAATTGAAGAAAATTGATGGCCACAATTCAACATGCTGGCATGCCTATGAAGGAAAAAGCACATGAGAGCAAGAAGTGCTTTATTAATAGCAACTAATTTCTGTGGGGATGGACTGGGGTCCCACAAGAACTGTATTATTCTTCCCACATGGGAGAAGCATCCCATGGTGCAATCAGCTTCTGCTAGGTTCCACCTCAAGGCTCTCACCACCTCTTACTACTGTGATACTGGGCACCGTCTTCCAACAGTGAGCTGCAGAGGAACACAATATATCCAAGCCAACAGATAAAGAGGGAAAAAAGGAAAGAGGCCAAGGGGTATAGGGATCCCAGTTGTATGGAGCATGCTCAGTAAACCATGCAGCCTGGGGGTTGCTCACAGCAGAGTATAACATTGGCTTCCTGCTGGACTTCTATGTCAACTAACAGTGAAGCTGGCTCATATAGGGGTTGGTAAGAGGGTCTGCTGCTGCTGCTGAGAATCTATAAGTGACAGCTGGAATCACTTGAGTTAGCCTTTGAAGGTCATAACCCAGTTCAGCTTCTGACACATGCTCCCTTAGCTTCCTGATCCACCAACATGTGAGAGGGCGCAGCCACAAGCTCCTACTGCCATTAACCAAATCACTCTGGCTGCCGTGCCCTCCCTACCCGATAAACTATGCCCTCTGAACTGTATGTAAGTCAAATAAACCTGTTCTCCCTTAGCTGCTTCTGTGGGTAGCAACGAGAACTAAAACGAAGCCACCTGCAGAGAAATATTTGCGCATGTGTACATCATATGCAAACACATTCTGGGATTGGCGCTGGCCAAACCAGTCACTCTGTCTGTAACATGAATCCTAACTGCTTTTAATAATAAAGGCCCAGAGCTAGACATTGGGGTAAATGCTGAATGATCAGAGAGGTAAAGGAACAAGAAGGGCAAGCTCCTGTCTCCTCCCACCTTACATTTCTCTCTTCTCCCTGCCATTTCATTTTCTGATTCCACCTCCCAAGTGCTGGGATCAAAAGCAGGAAATCCTGAGTGCTGGGGTTAAAGGCGTGAGCCTCCAAATCCTGGCTCTGTTTCTCTCTTAGACTGGAATAAATCTCCGGCAGCCCAAAGTGGCCTTGAACTCCTGACCTTCTTGCTTCCTCTTCCCAAATGTTGGGATTAAAGGTGTGAGCCACCACTGCCTGGCTTTTATGGTTAACCAGTGTCTAGCTTGCCCTCTGATCTTCAAGAGAACTTTATTTGTTAGAGCACAGACGAAATATCACCACATCTGTCAGTTGCTGAGACATCCAGACAAATGCTTCATAAAGTTCCCCTCTCAGCTCATAGCTCAGGACACAAGCACAAAAATTTCTATAAAAGGAGCTATTGTGCCACAGAACCGGGGCAAGGGATATCTGCTTTTTTCTAAGCAGCTATAACTGAGGCACCTCATTCCAGCATGCTCGCTCAGCTTTCCCACCAGCTCCATGGCACTCTCAGGCCTGTACAGATCCAGTTTTCTATTTTCCCTCATTTATCTCATGCCAAATTTTGTCCTCAAATGTTACAGATAATTATCATTTTGCTAAGGTGGCTATAAGTTATATTTGGGTTGAGGGTGAAACAATAATATAAACTCAAAAATCCCTTTTAAAGTGGATAAAGGGAAGTAGATAAAAGAAATATTAGCAGATTATTATATCTACCTATAAACATTATCCAAATACAAGCCATGCACTGATATAAATTCTTATATATAGATACAAATATAAAATTATTTTGTATATTTACTTGACATAATTTATATATTAATACAAATTAAAATCTGAAATTATTTTATGTCTAAATTAATTTGTATATTGATAACAAAATTAAATTTGTAATATTTTATAGATACTCTTACCTCTGTTTAAAATATTTTACACATTAATGCATATTAAGTATATTGTTGTCATTTTCATTGTGTAATTTCTACCTCTGTTTAATTATACTAGTCATTTTATATATATATATATAAAGTTAGAAAGTAAGTTCTATGTATATGTATATATATAAATTCTATTTGTGTTTAAGATGTTTTGTATACCTCTGTTTAGATATTTTATATAATAATATATATTTAAGATACTGTTGTCATTTTACACTATACATTTACCTTTGTTTAATGTTTATGTGATTGTCATATTAAAGTCATTATTGAAAAATTACACACCCATTTATAGACTGTCTATTTTTACAATGCAAACTTCAGTCTTTAAGATAGTAAAAATTGTAGATCATAGTTACTTAGGTTTGCCATGTACTAGTCATGTTTACATTTCTCAAATATATAAGGTATGTCAGACAAGAGTCTTCAAACACTTCATAAACGTAGAAAATATGGCATTTAATGTTTTGTTATTCAAAATTCAGCCATGAAAGACACAATAAATCCTGGCAGCACCGTTCCTTTCCAGAGATGGTGTTGGGCATCAAGGACACTCCACAAGGAATTTGTCTTCCTTGGTGAACAATGGCCTATTGGGCAAAAAACTGTCCTTGCCTCTACTGCTGACAGTAAGCATGCTGTCCTATCCAGACAAGCAAGACAAAAGATAAAGACTGCTAAAACCTACTAAGACAGGATAAGACGGTTACTCAAAACACCCTGCTTCTAAAGAGAGTTGTCAAACATCCTAGCCTTGTAGCTAAAAAAAAGTAGTAGGTCCTCCAGCTTTGCAAAAAAGCTATGAGTGACTATCCAGGCAGCTGACCGTCACTATCCATTTCTAAATTATAAAAGTTACTCACTCATGCTTTTAGCTTATTTAAGTAATATATTTTCTTTCTCAATCTTTGAGGAAGCTGAAGACTAGATAGTTAAGGTTACTACCGTCTCATATCTTAGCTAAAAACATTTAAGTATTAAATTCATATTATTCAAGATAAACAGCTTTAATGTAATCCCTATATATTGCCACTTACCAATATTTTAGACATTTAGGATATGCTTTATGTTTGTTGTTTGTTAGTTGTAGTTTGATGTTGTTTTTGTTATTCATATTTTCCCTGTCTTGAACATTTCCTTATAATTGTCTCTATTGTATATAGTTTTGTAATTAGGTTTAGAAATTTCTTAGATAGACAAAGGGGGAGATGTGGCAGGTTCCAATGATTGAGCAAGACCTAGAGGCATGGCTTTGAGGTCTTGAGAACCCTTGCCATCCCCCTTTGAAGACCGGTAGCACACTGCCTCCCCTTCCTGTTTATTCCCATGTATCGGAGGGAGGATTATTGCACCCACCATGTGGGACATTTCAACCTTCCAGGAACTGCTCTTAGATTCAGTCTTGTATCAGTGAATGTTTCATATAAACTCCTTAATTAATGTTGGGAACCAAAGTCAACTTAGCCATATTTCATAAGTTAGCTACTACAGCTAGCCAGCAGTCTTTACCCCAGATAGCAAAATACCAGAGACCACACACCCTTATTGTTAAGCTAAACCATGACTTCAGGCTTTCTCTTTGACCTTCTCAGATCAGCAAGGTGACCTTCCCCAGACCCTCAGCTGATAACATAGATTTCCATATCAATTCTACCCTGCCTGTTACTTCCCCTCACATTCTTTTGAACATCCCACCCCTTTCCACCCAGCTACCTGCCAGCAGAGATTCTGTATAAATATTGGTGGTAATAATAAAGCTAAAGAGGAGATAAAGTTTTGCTAAATTTTGTGCTGAAGACTGAGATTTCTTATAATTTTTATGGGTCTGACAATTGTGGAAGCAACTCTCATTGCACTCTTAAAGTTTGTCTTAAAACTAAGAAGGGAGAGTATGCAGCCATGCCCAAAGACCATTTATCCTTCATGTTTTTATATGTTAAATGTTTTAACTGTGGATTCTCAGTCATTTACTGCAGCTGATAGATACTGGAGGCTTAGCTACGTGGCCTTACCTCAAATTAATATTAATCCTTTTATGTAATCAATTGTCAGTAAATAATTCCTACAATAGCATTTTGTTTTTACAGCTGTTTCTGTTGGGGCTCAGACCACAGAAGCTTCACTCCCAGGTGCAGCCTACTCTGTGTTTAGGTTTTATCTGAGCCTGGTTCACCTTCTTGCTTTTGCTCAGTCGAGTACCCATTGATTTCACTGTTGAATGCCTGTGTCATTGTATGAGTCGAATAAGATGTTAAAGAATGAACTCATGGCCTCATTACCCCAAAATCTTCATTTTTTTTATAACATTTCACCTCTTTATTTAGACAGTTTATCTCAAAAAGCCTGAATAAAAGTAGCTTGTTTGTGTTGCTTTAGGTATCCCATAATTATACTGTGTCATAAAACAGTCATAGTAAGACTGGATCCCATCAGCTCAGGAATAATTATACAAACCTCAGCACTGGATCCTCTCCATGGTGAGGGCACTTACTCTGGAAATGGCTTCTGATAGTCTGGGCTTTCCTAGGTTTGGGGCATCTGGCACAGAGCCATTGCCCAGTGAAGTACAAGACAGTGTGGACCATGAGCTCACCCAGGGCCCCAGGGACTGTGTGAACTGCTACACCATTGTGCAATTGCCTAGGAGATGATGAGCTCCCCACTAGGGAAATGGGGGCGGCTCTCCCTACACAAGGTGACTCATCATGCCTTTTATCTTCTTGACAGCAGCGTTTTGTCTGTAGCTGCCTCAAAATATTCTCTCCATTTCATCATAGCTAATATTTTATAGACTTGTGTTCTTCAACAAATAATTAAAACCACCCATATCCTCTCCGGGTGGGAGCAGCCTGGCAAGAGCATAATAGGATGTTTCCGGCCATTACACATGGCTATTGTATATGCTCACATCTTTTACATTACTCATTTGACGTCTGACTGTGACATTTAAACTATTAAAGAGGGGATTATTACCAAATGATTAAAAAAAGAAACAATTAGAACATTCAAAAGAGTTGCTCATACAAACATTCTACAAATATACTGAATCAGATGGTTCTAATTCATTCTTCCCAGGGTAACCATTAGAAATAGGTGACTGGGGTCAGCCTCTTACAACAAAAAGTACACTCTGGTCCCATGAATTTTCTACAGCTTAAATGGTTTCTATACTCACCGTTCCTACAGAAAGGAAGATTCCTAAAATTCTACACAGTTACAAACATTTCTTCGACACAGATATATTTCATAAGGACCTAGAAATATGCAATTGTAAGACTAGTTCATTGATCATGAATAAATAAATAAAATGAATAAACTGAACAATGTAGCTGTCCTTACTCATTTCTTTTGAATTCTTAATGTTGTTAAAATGTGGTCTCTTGAAGGAATAACTTGGAGGGTCAAAGGTAGGAATTATACTTGACATTTTGAATGAAGCATGTTAAGGTAAAATATACAGAGGCTGAAGATTCAAAAATTTTAGTTGTGCATTCCACAAACATTTCACCACCCCAGAGATTTTCAGGCATCCTGTTTCAGTCAGACCACCTCCAGCAGTTGCCCAGAAAACAGTGATTTTCTGTATCTCTATATACTTTCTCTTTTCTGGAACTTTGTATACAATGAGTTACAGAATGTGAACTTTCGCTCACTTTAATATTAAATCTTTTTCATATATAGTTAAAATAAACTTCACATATTTAAGATGTATAATTTTATAAATACTTATCCATCTAACTATGATGTTTCCTCTAAGATTATGGGCAAATTTATCACCTCCTCTTTCACTTAGCCCTTCCCTCTGGCTCTGCCATGGTTCTTTAGAAAATGGTTCATCTACTTCCTGCTGTCATGTTAGCTCGTTATTCTACAATTTTATATAGATGAAATCATGATCACATGATACTTTGTTTGGCTTTGCTCTCAGCATAGAAAACTGGATTCTCCATGCTGCACCATGGAGTGTTGACCCTCTGCTTTTACTGCCATGCATCATCTTATCATATGGGTGGATGTTCCACACAGTTTACCCATTCACCTTTTAATGAAAGGCCACATCTTCTTCAGTTCCTGGCTCTTAATGAGCAAGCTTCTGCTAGCATTCTCATACAAATCTTTGCCAAGGCACATGCTTGCAATTCTCCTGGGAAAATACTAAGTGATGGAAACAACCCGTCATTGGGCGGGCTTGCTTAACTGTCTCAAGAAACTCTCAGGCTGTTTCCAAGCAGCTGTTCATTCCACATGTCCATTAAGTGTGGATGAGTGATCTGTTACCACACCTTGTGGCCAGTACTCACTGTGGCAGTGAGAATGTCCCTGAAGTTAATGATAAAGAGTGATACGCTCTTATCACCTATCCACCTTTTTTGGTAAAATGTCTCTTTGATATCTATCCTTAATTAGTCTGCTTGGGCTTTCCTGTTCAACTTTAGATGTGTTCTTTATATGTGTGTACAAGTTCTTGCTTAGATTGGGTATATAAATATCCTATGTTCTATGTATACAAATACAGATATGTTCTGCCCAAGTAGTATGTAATCATTTAGAACTTGGAAAACAAAATGCTTTAAACCTAATTAGAAACAACCCTTGTTAATTCTTTCTGAGCATATACCATGGCCATGAAGCCTGCCAAGACAAGTGTTCAGACTGTCACCCAGAGGTGGGCTCTGGAAGCCTCAGAAGGTATGACTTGGCGGGACAAGTCCATGATAACATTGCTGAATTACTGGAAACTGAGTATCAGCCAGCTGAGATGAGACCCCTGGGATACGGGCCTTGGGAGAGATTCACACTTCCATGGTTTTACCTCCCAGAAGTCAAGCTGCTTCTCACATTAAAAGCCAAGAAAGTTTCTGGCAAAGAGAAAAGAAAAATAACTCTATTGAAACACTCAGAAAAAAAAAAAATCTCTGCAGCAGAAGTCTCCTGTCCCAGGAAAGGAATGGAGAGATCGTGTTTCCATGGGGATGAACATGCCTGGTCCAGCCCCTGGGGCCACCATGGCTAGGCACACTTGTGAAGGCCACAGCCCAGGAACCTACCAAAAGTAAAAAAAGCTTCCTTTCTTCCCAGCCACAGATCTAAGCAGTTCATCGAATCTTAGAGTCCCAAGATCTAAACTCTACCCAGGAAGAGGTCATGGAAAACCAGACAAGAGGGAGACTGAGAATGAGTCTGAGTATTCTACCACCTCCAGTTTTAGGAGGTATTAATACATCCCAACCTGCCACAAGATGGCCCACTGAAAAATCTCATGTTTCTTTTCCTATTATGAAACCCATCAGAAGTGGCTTTAAATAAACAAACTGAAAGTAACAAGACACACAAACACCAGGACGTGGTGTGTACAAGGACAAGAAGCTGACTTGCCAGACAGCTGCAAGTAAACCTTGGAATCATCAGATAATAAATTTAAAATGTCCTTGATTAATAGTGTAGAGCCTATGAGGAAAAAAAAAAAAAGATGATTTGAGAAGAGCCAGACATTTTAGGAAAATTAAAAAAAAAAAAAAAAAAAAACAAAAACAAAAACATGAAGAGTTCACCGGGAGATTGACTTGACTTGTTCATAGAAAGAAATTTGATATGAAATTAAGAAAGCAAATGAAGTCAAGACAGAACAGAATGTCAAAAGAATTGAGGAAATTTAAAAGGCATGTTTAATTAGAGTACTCTAAGAAGAAAAGAAAAAAATGGGACAGACTAAATGTTTGAAGTAAAAAGGACCAGAAACCTACCAAATATAGTGACAACAACAAGCCACAGGTCAAAAACCAAAAAAATGAAAATGGTTAACACTAATTCACAGGTATATCATAAGTGAAACAGAAAAGCTCAGAGAAAATCAGGACAACTTATAGAGGGAAGAGAATAAAGCATTGCCATAGAGTTCTCTGGGAAGCCTCAGAAGCCAGAAACCAGAAGAGTAGAGTAAAATATTTAACATATTGCAAAATTACACTTTAATATTAAGGGGACATAAGTAAAAACTAAAGGCGTTAATTACCAACCCATGCAAGAGATGTGCAAAAACCTTAGAGGCAAAGAGAAGTAACGGGAGACAGAGCGTGTGTCTAAAGGAGAGAACAATGTTGCCAGCTGAAGGATCGGAAAAGAAAACCTGAACTTTAGTGGTTTTAGTTGATCTAGAAGAGTGACTTCTTTAAAAAGTGATCCTTACCATGTGTCTACAACACTTAGATAAGTGGGAAGAGCAGCAAAATATCACAGAGGCAAGAGGGAAACCTGGGGGAGCCCTGCTGAGTGTGCTGGCTTCTGGGAAGTGGCATTTGAAGCCATTGTATATGGGGCAGAATTCCTGATTTCTTTCTCAGTGTGTTCATTATTGATGTGTAGAAAATTCTCTGATTTATGTATCCTGATTTTATATCCTGCTACTTGGTTAAAAGTGTTAATCAGACCTAAGGGTTGTCTGGAGGACTCTAGTTCTCTTACGTACCAGATCATATCATCTGCAAAGAAGGAAAAATTTATTTCTTTGCTAATTATATCCTTCTTGTTTATTTCTTTTGTATTGTTTGCTTTCCTAAGAACTATGTTGGTATAAGAGTTGTGAATGGAAAAGCTTATTTTAGTCCTGATTTAGCAGAAATGCTTTTATTTTTCCCATTTAGTAAATGTCAGCTATAGGTCTGTTATATTCAGCCTTTACTACTATGTTGACATAAACTCCTTTTGTTCATGGCAACCATCACAAAGCAATGTTGAACTCTCTGTGTTTTTGACTTAATATTCTGCTTCTCGTACATGATCTGTCTTGGAGGCTGCTTGTATTCTGCTTTCATTGATTTAGAATATCCTGGAGATATTTCTTAATTATACTTGATCTATGGAGTAATTTTGGTTTCTTTTTATATCATTCTCTTATTTTATTTTATTTCTTGAGGATTTTGTTTGGTTTTGAAGCAGGGTCTCACCATGTAACTCCAGTGAGCCTGAAATTTAGAATCCTTCTACCTCAGATTCCTGAGTGTTCACACTTGTGAAGTACCATTGTAGACTGAAGCAGCATTTATTGATTGGCCTGTATGATGCGTTTATTGATTAGACCTATTTACTGTGTCAGACTTTCAGTCATTTATGTTCAGTAGAGTTGTATTACAAACCTAGATGAACCATTATTCAGGGAATTTTTTTAAATGAATTGTTCCTTTGGTTACTATATAGTATCCACATTTTCCTCTTTGGCTAATTTTGTCTCAAGGTCTGCTTTGCTATGTATAAATACAGCTACTCTGATTTTCATTCAGATTTCATTTTATTGCCTAACTTTTACTGAAGAATAGCGGATGAACATTTATTCATCTCAGATGAATAGGTGTCATAATCAAATGAATCAAAGTCTACCCAAGCCTAATGAGTTTATTGGAGTTACTTGCTGAGTAAGGGATTACTTACAGGAATATTAGTGACTCAGAGATGGCTGTGTCATGAAAAGGTTCACCCAGCATGGGAATGACTCATAAAAATTGCATTTCTGGATCTCACTACCATCTTGCAGACAGCTCTATTGGAAAAATCTCTAACCTCCTAGCAATTGTTTGTTGTTTATATAACCTTACATAAGAACCTAGAACTCATAAGTTTCTAAACTTCCCAAGTCTTGTAAGCTTTATGAGCTTCCTGAATCTTGTGAGTTTCCCTAGCTTCCTGAATCTTGTGATTCTCCATCTAACAAGGATTATTTCAGTTTGGAGGAAACATGGACACAACATGTTTGCTTGAACTGTTCTTTTCTGACCTTCCAATTTTAGTTTGTATATACTTTTGCCTGAAAAGTGTATTTCTTCAAGTCAACCAACAGTTGGATCTTGTTTTTCAATTCAAGAAGCAAGGCTGTGTCTTTTTATTGTACTGTTAAGACCATTTTTATTTAGAGTTATTACTCAGAGGTAGGATTAATTTTTTTAGAAAAATTGCTGTTGTTGTTAATTTTCTGGTTGACCTTAAAATGTTCATAAGTTGGAAGAGATACTATTATACCTTGATATTTTCCATGTGATTTCCTCTAATGCCCCAAGCCAAAGGCTCTCTAAGCTTTATTTTTATTTAAAACAATTGATAATTTAACAATCTGAATTTCAGAACACCAACAGAGGAGACACAAATCCCCTTAGGTTTGCATATTTAACATTATGTTCCTAAAGGTAACATTTTAAAATTGCTTACCATTGTTATGGGTATCACTTGTCACATCTTGCTTGGGAATGGAACAGAGAATTTAGGCAGAGATGAGATTGAAAACTGGGTTTAATTAAAGCACATCTTTTTGAGGAGACTCATTTGAATCCTTCTGATGCTGCTTCTCTGTTATCTACCTCTTGGTTCAACACTAGCAAAACTCTCAACAAAACCCAAGAAAACTCTCAGTCAGAAACTGTGGGGAACAGAATGTCCTAACATGCAATAAGATATAATAAGTGGACATGCAAGCATGTGCTTATCAATGATTCTATTTACCTGTTTTTTTTAATCAATGAATTCTTTCCTCACATTTTGAAATAAAAAAATTATACTATATCTTGAATGATCATACCAACAAAAAGCTTATTTTCATAAGATATTGTTGACTTCGTTTCTCTTTTTTTATTATCTAAATACCTAACAATCTAAATACCTTTAAGACTAGAAAATATATTAATGCCTCAAATAAGGAAAGGGTACAGTCATCCAGGAAGGTACATTGGTAGGGTAGCTGCCTAGAATTTTGAAGTACAGAATAGGACATTTTAATAAACGTTTTCACCAGCACAGTTTACTCACTGAAACAACTATTATAAGAAAGTTTGTACCTTTGATAACTCTTGGAAATGAGAACAGGATGTGCACATGCCATTTGTAAAAAACTGTCTTCTTCCTGCATCCATTTATCAACAGGGGATATCATTTTTATTCTAACTGATTGATGCTCATTGAGATTTATTTTTTATCCTGGCTATTGTGAATAGTGTGAAATATGGAAATCAGCTGTCCCTTCAGCTGATCTGTGTACAGATAGTGAGTTTGCTGGATCATGTAGTGGCTGCACTTTGAGTTTTTGAGGCACACAAATATGGTAGCTCCATAGTAGCTGAATTAATCCATACTCCCTCTAACAATGTACGAGAGTTGTCTCTTTGTATTCCTACTAATACTTGGTTTATTATTGTGTATACTGCACCCTAATTACAATGGTATGATAAAAAGAGAAATACTTTTATTTTCATAATTAGTGATGCCAGTAATTTTTCTTACATTTTTCTTGTCTTTGTATTTATTCTTCTGAAAAATGTCTATCTAGGTCTCAAAATAGAAGAGGGTATTTTTAGTATACCCATAAAAATAAAAGATAGATAGATAGATAGATAATAGATAGATGATAGATAGGTGATAGATGATTTAGTCATTATTCTATATATGCCAGAATCAAAACATCTAATTGTTTCTCAAAGAACATGAAATATGAAATAATAGATCAATTTGTAACTGATAATCTGACTGAATTCAAAGTGTATCATTTTTCACATTACTGTTTTTGAAGCTTTCTACTTGTTATTTCTTATGTGCACCTCATATAACGCATTCTGATTACACTCTCCTCCATTGCCTTTTTCTCCCTCCTAGCATCCCCTACTAATCTTTCTCAAATTTATGGCCTTTTTGTTTTGTTCCCTGAATTCAAGCAGGGTCATCTGTATGACCCTGGGATTGGAACTTCCAGTTCCCAACGGGTGGGTTCTCCAGTGAATATGCAACAGAGGTCAGTGTTCCTCTTTTCCTACAGTCTGGCAGTAACCAGGAGTAAGGGGCCTTTACTCTTCCATGAGCTCCTCTACGATCCATGATGGACGGTCGAACATAGCTAATGTAATTTATATTATTCTAGAGCAAAGAATAGAACATTTTATGTCTGGTACTCTCATTAATTATGTGAGAGCTTCATGCATGTACACAGTGCATTTGGATGACATTTTACCTCCCATTCCTCCACCCTCCTAACTTCATATCCTCTTTGCAAACTGTTTGTTTTTTAATATATAACCAACTGATTATAATTTGTGCTGTCAATATACTTAAGGGTGTGAGAGAATTCAACTTGTCCCAGGCTACATCACTGAAGAAAAATGATTCTCCCTCCTTTAGAAATTAACTCTCTATAGCTCCCCAGTTATGGGTGGGAGTAAATGAGCCCCTTCTCACTCTCATCTGTAATACTGATTGACTTGATCTAGTGTAGGCCTTGTGCGGGCAACCATAGCTATTGTGTGTTCATGGGTGCAGAGGTCCAGTCATGTCAGAAGACACTTTAATTCCAGTCCTCCTCAACCTCTGACTCTTAGAATATTTCTACCATCCTTTTGTAATAGTCCCTATGCCTTAGAGGGAAGAGCAGTTATAAAGACGTGCTATTTGTGGCTGAGCTAGCTTTCATAGTAGCAAAAGGTATTCCATAGACAGTTGGAGAATCATCAACAGTTTCACTGAATTGTGAACTGCAATAATGACTGCCATGGTAAGATATGCCCATGGGTGCATTGGTGGCACAAATGTTATGGAGGTAACCACTGCTTTCTGGCTGGATATAAGACCCATTCCACAGAAGAAAATGCATGTTTGATACTATATATCTGACCAAAAGCCTGTGGCTGGTGCATTCCCAGGCCCCAGGGATGAACCTACCACTATTACTTTTATGAAATTGACATAATATCTAACATAGTATCTAAATTTGTATCTCTATGCCTATAGATTAGTGCAGCTATCAAACCTCATCAGACAAGTTTCTTTGTGGTTAATGCAGGAACTCACAACTGGTCAAGATTCAGTGAGTAAGTATCACTTAGAAAATTTCCTTCTGGGAAAGATCCAGTCACATTCAAATATTTCAAAAGAGAGTCAGTATTTATATGTATACCACAGCAGCTCAGATTTGAAAAGGGCAGAACTTCACTATGACGGGCACATAGTGACTCCCACAAGGCATTTATCAGGCTCAGACGTTTGTTGCTTTGTGTTATTAAAAGGCATTCATTAAATTCATATTGCACACTATTAATCCTCCTAATGACAAATGTCAGTATTATTTTATTATGAATAAAACTATGATGAATTAAGCTATAATGAATATTTTTTATCCTTCTCAGCTTGTATACAGTCTACATATACACAATGAAATATTTATTGTCTTTGTTTCTGTTGGGTATATGTATATAGAATTGCTATACTATGGAAGAATACTTGTCTAACTTCATAAAAACTTAGGAAATACTTTCAGTGGGATCACTTAAGTCCATACTCTTGCCAGAACATCTGATTCCCTAGTGCTGCAGGGCTCTACTGTTTTAGCTAGTGCAGTGATTGTTCCTTGACACCTGGGTGACTATAATTGCATTTATCTCACAACATTCCTTTTATCATAGACTTGCATTGGCTTTGATGCAGTATCTGTTGGAGTTATCATTAACTCAAACACCTGGTTCAATTCAGGGCTAATCTCTTTAAATATCTTTTCCATTACCATTGGATTGCACTTGCTTTTTTGCATGCTAAACAAATGTTTATTTCGTGAATGCTGCTGATTTATTTTGTAGCACATCTTGGTGGTGTTGCCATCTTCTAGAAATTATGCTATTTTTGTTTCAGCAGGCCAATCTCCTGGTTGCAATCAAGTTCTTTCCAGCCTATTATCAGCAACGGTTAACACTCTCAGGTTTGTGAGACTAGCCTCATTCCTCACACTGCTACAGGTCAGACTAAGCAGGTGAGGAGGATTCACTTGCCCTATTAACAGGTCCCTTTCACTAGCTCCCTCTACCTTGCCATGTGGACTACGAACACCCCATCAGGAAAACAGATGTCTACATCACTTTCTGAATAACAATTGAAGGAATATTTTATCATACCGTATGCAGTAAAGGTATTTTGACCTTTGAACATACAGTTTAAGCTTTAGAATGAGAGACTAGACAGTTCCGTCTTAAACCCTTTCAGTTAGAGATGGAGAAACTGATTTCTGATTATTTTACATTTTTGGATTATTAGTCTACCCACTACAGCAGCCCCATAACCTTACAGGAGCCTAAGAACTGTTGGATTTATCTGTAATTATCATAAAATGCTTTCCTTAACTATAAATTAAATTTTTAATTGGACAAAATATCCTCATTATACCTGGAAAATTAACAATAAATCTTGTTATTATTAAATGTTTATTAAACTAAATAATAAATATGTTCAAATATTCTTTTATTACTCAGTTTCATTTTATAAATGTTTTTCTATAGTAATGATTACATTATAACCCAAATGAGATCCATTTACTGTGATTGCTGGAAGATCTTTGTTTTTAAAGATTTATTTAATTTGTTTCATTTTATGTGTAATAGTGTTTTGTCTGCACATGTTGGACCTCTCTGTATATTCCCTCCACAGAAACCAGAGGAAGGCACTGGGTACCCTAGAAATGGGGTCACAGACTTCATGAGGGTGCTGAAAACTGAACCCAGGTCCTCTGCAAGAGCAGCAAGTACTCTTAACCACTTTCCAGCTACCTGGCTGACAAATATTTTAAATCACTTTTATTTCTACAGATTTATCATTGATTTATCTAATTTCTTTCAATCTGTTGAAGGTAATTTTTTTTTAACTATAGGATTTTTCACAGTCTTAAGTCTTGTGTTTGCATCCTAATGCATCAACACACTCATCATTATATCCCCTACAGGCTTATGTGTTTGAATGCCTCTTCTCTGGCTGGATGTGCTACTTTGAGTGGTTTCGGAACCAGCAGAAGGGTCACTGAGGGATAGGATCTGAAGGTGATGTCCACTCTGGTTCTGAATTCAGATCCTCCAGGATGTGAATGAGCTATGTTACAAGCTCCCACCACCAAGGACTAAGACATTTTAACCTGCCAGTCCATCCTGTGAACCATGAGCCGAAGTAAATTGCTGCTCTTTCATTCTGTCCTGTCAGACATTTGGTCACAGCAACTCAATAGTGACAGACTGAAAACTCAAACAAGGAAGTGTCATTACCATGATCAGCCTGACTAGGTGGTTCACAGACCTTTAGATTTGGTTTGCTGGAACAATATGAAAGGATTTGTAGTCTGAAGTATCTGGCTCAGCCTAGTCCTGAGGTCTGGACCCAAAGCCCCAAATAGTTACATAAAAGTTTATATTAATTACAAGCTGATTGCCCTATGACTCAGGCATATTATTTGCTAATTCTTACTCTTAAATTAATCTATGATTAGCCACTTGGTTTAGTCCCTTTCTTAGAGCAGCATTCTCATCCTGCTTCCCCTGAGACTCCCTGGCATCTCTGCTCTGCTTTCTCTTCCCAGAGTTTTTTTTACTCTGGTAGCTCCACCCATACTTTCTGTCTACCTTCTGGCCAATAAATGTTTTATTAAACCAATAGGAGGGACAAATATTTACAGTTTACAAGAGCATAATCCCACAGCAGGTTTGGAACTATATACTAAGAAGTCCAAGAATTCTTTAAGTCAGGCATGTCCAACATATGGACACACTTGCTATAAGCTGAGCTTAATGGGCCAGTCTAGTAGGAGTCCAGGAAACAGACAGAAATATAGGAAGCACACAGGAATATAGGTAGTCGAATCTATGCTAATGAGATTTCAAAGCAGGACAGGGACTCCACTAAGAATTAGGCTGGATACCATTGATTTTGCACTCCGACAAAGCATTGCTTCGTTTTTTCCTGGTCCTCAAAGTCTGAGTACTTTTGAATTAAAAAGTAATATGATAATTAACTTGAAGAAAATTTCAAGACAGTATAATAGTTATTACTGGATGCTTTTAGTCATGTTTGTAGTGAAATATCAAAGCAGAATGATGTTGAAAGCATGTAGTTTAGGAGCACAGGTGCATTTGAAGCTATAGACAAAGTAGTTCCAGACACAGTAGCTTTATAGCTATATAAATTTATATAGCTATAGTGATAAATTGAAACAATTGCTAGAATGAAAGAAGGAAACAAATCACACACTTAGCACCAGGAAAATCAGAAAGGTTTCAGAGCAAGACCTGCTCATTAAGGTATAAAAATAAAAACCCATTTG
Organism: Sigmodon hispidus; assembly: GCA_004025045.1. Lineage (NCBI taxonomy): Eukaryota > Metazoa > Chordata > Mammalia > Rodentia > Cricetidae > Sigmodon > Sigmodon hispidus. The sequence continues at coordinate 128,871 of PVIH01003447.1, forward strand.
AAAGACTCTCATTTAAAAGGAGAATGCTGCTACAGCAGTACCATGACTGAACAGGATCATTTAGTGCAATATTTTTCCTGGAAAAGTCCTACAGGCAATCAGAGACCACTGTATCTATGGTCCAATATGGCCAAGCTACAGATCAAGTGACAGAATTTGGAGTCTTACACATGTTGTGTTTTCAAATGTGCAGAATTCTATAGTTAACGGTGTCACTGAATCTTGCAGCCAAATTCCAGAGAAAATCTAATGAAGTCAGGTAATGCGTGGCGAGGGAAGATTCTCTGTATTGAACTTCTGAGAGTTGTGTGTAAAGTCATAAAGATGAAGCCTACCTTGCAGTGGAGATTCCATGTCTCCAGGAGTACAGGATGTCCATTATGGAAAGCTTTAGGTATAGAATGGAGCTGGTTCAAGAATAAGACCATGGTTTATAGTGGGCTGTGGAGATGTGGCTGGCCATGCCTATAGGACTACCCATGATGCCAACCGGAGCACACATGCCATTAAAAAACTCTAGGTGTAAGAAATGGAGGTTCACAGTTGTCTGTTTGCTCTGTTGGATGTAATTCTTGTTTTGGCCTGGTATTCCCTTGCTATCTTCTAATTCTTTCCTTTCAATTGGGAATATTCATCATGCAGTTGTGCTTTGGAAGTATGTAAACTACTTTTGATAGTAACAAGCTCACCCTTAAGAGATTATCTTGACCTTGGAACACTGGATACTAAATGGAATGTCTCCAGCAAATACATCCTTAGAAGATATTGGATGTTTGAACACTGTTGAGCCTTTTAAGACTATGGGGATCTTTGACATTGAATTGAGTGTATTTTTGTATCATGAGGACAGCCATCAACTAACAGTTGACTAGTAGCAAAAACAACTGTTATGGTTAAAATGTGTAAATGCCCCTTAGGAGATCATGTGGCTAATCATAGGTTCTCATTTGGTGGTGCTGTTTTGAGAGTCTGTATAATCTCATTATATAAAACTATATAATATTACTATAATCTCATTAGTAAGAATGGGTCACAGGGTATGAGGGAAGCATTGAAGATGAGATCTGATTCTGGTTCACGCTGGGGTTCTCTGCTTCTTGAACTTCTAAAAACTGAATACCTAGGAGAAGAGAACCTCAAAGATTTGCCTTCATCAGATGGGCCTGTGAACATGTCTTTATTGATAATTGATAAGTGATCCAGCTCATCTTGAGCAGTGCATTACTAGACTGATGGTCTATAACTGAGCTATATAAATTAGCTGAGCAAGTGAGGGAGTAACCAGTAAGCAACCTTCCTGCCTTGAATTTCTTCTTTGACTTTCCTCAGTGGTAGATTGTAACCTGGAACTATAAATCGAGAACACTCTTTCCTCCCAAGTGGCTTTTGGTCATGGTATTTATAACAATAGAAAGCAAACTAGATTGTTCCACTTTTAATACAACATTCTCAGACTTCTCTAATATAAAAGACATGGGTGTAGTTATGTCTCTATTTTCATTCTATCCATTTTAATGCAGTTTATTAGAGAACCAGACTTCAAAACATTGCATTGAGCTCATATTTTCAAAAAAGCTGTTAATTACTTTAAAATTTTTATTTATGTGTCTAAGTGAGTGTATGTCATGTGAGAGCCAGAGGCCAGAAAAGAACGCTGGATTCCCTGAAGCTGGAGATGTAAGTGTTCCCAAGGCCTGCTTTCACCTGGGGAGGAGTAGAGCCGCTGCCACGCCTCTAGGTGTGGCTATGCAAACATGGACCCACCCACCCTGTTAAAGAAAGTGCTTAAGCAACATTCTTTTCTTTTTCTCTTCTGCTTCTCCCGAATCCCTGCTTCCCTGCTAATAAACTCTAGTGTAGTATTCACAGTGTTGAGATTCTATTCCTGCGCAAAAACCAACAGGAGTAAAAGTAGTTTTGAGCTGGTAATCGAACTCCAAAAGCAGGAAGAGCTGTTAACCATCTCTACAGCCTCAAGGTTGATTTTTGTTCTTGTTTTTTTAAAATATGCCATGTGACAATACTTGTATATTTCTTTTTCTGCATTCCATGAAGTGAACTGTTAAGTAGGAATTACTGTCTCAAATTTAAAGTTGACAAAACTTAATTAACAACTAGGTAGTTGTCCCCCAAGTCACATGCCTAGTGCTAAGACAACTAGTGATCTAGCATCCCAGCACTCCATCCCTTTGCACTGTGCATTACAGGGTTCCTCAGCAGCCCGGCTCTAACTGTGACATCTTGTACACTCCTTAGCTTCTTTCCAAGCCCAAGGAGACTGCTTCCTGAATTTCACTTTACTTGTGTGGCAATAACTGATCTTCCATCCTCAGTTTCCATCATCACGCTAACCAAACACATTCTACTTTGATCTCTTAAAGCCATGACTCTTACTGTAGACTTCTTCTCTGCTGTCCAATTTCCTAAAAGATAAAACCAAAGCCTAAACTCAATCTGTTTCCTGTGTGGAACTCCAGAGGATGATTTCAGGAGACAGACACGTGTGTGGGAACAGCTGATGGGCGTCTCTTCCCACAGGCTTCTAAGCCGAAAACAAACTCCATCAGTTTTTTTGAAAATTCCAGCAAAACATTCTGTATGACAGCCTCCTGCTGAAGGGATTAAACTTGACTCAGAAACAGGCCCTGATGGTTAGTGAATGGAGCCTCATCAAAGAAATCCCACTGAGTTCCCAACAGAGATGTTCACTGTGTTTTTATAAACGCACAGTGCTCTACAGATCTTTACCGCACACAAAGAAATATTAAAAGTAGAACTGAAAAAGAATTTTTGTGGCTTTCATCCTAGGAAACTATTGTCTAGCAGCTTGGAAAAGCAAATCAACATTTCGTAAGTTCTCAGTGGCATAAGTCATGATAGGGAGAATAAGGAGTCTGAGTAGCCAGAGACATTGAGCACCAGCTACCTTAAAGTCTGAACATTGGTTTATGGTTGACCTATTCGTGTGTGTGTGTGTGTGTGTGTGTGTGTGTGTGTGTGTGTGTGTGTAGAAATTTATACCTCCAGTATTAACTATTAGAATTCTATCACTTAGGGAAACAGGGATAGCAGATTTTCTTTCTCCACAGTAGCCTCAGCTTGTGTGGGTTTCTTTCATTCATGCAGATTTCCCAAAGGAGGTATTCAATAATAGATGATGTTTTTTAAGGCTAGAATAAAACCCAAATTAGAACCTATTCCATGTTGGATGGTAGTCAGATGGTGATGTCACCGAGAGGTAAATAAGGCACATACTCTACTCTCAAGACATTCTAAGAATGTAGGAAAGCAAAATTAACAACTAGGTCAAAATAGCTGCATATACAGTGTGTTAACTGAGAAATTGTACTCAGGGTATGTTTATCTTACCCTGAAATTAGGAAACACTAAAGAAGCACCACATTTCCAGCATGTGCAGAACTAGGGATACAGAGGAGCTTATTACCTAATCTCTCCAGAGTAGGAAGTACACCCCCAGATATATCTATATAATTGCCTATAAAAATCAGCTGGATCATAACTTTTCAAAAGAATAATGACACCAAATTAAAGTTAAGAGTTTATATGAGTCAAGGTTTGACTAATAATCCCCTTTGTGCTGAAACCAGGAGAAGGTTACAGCCTTGGACTCCCAGGCTTCACAGGCAGAGAATAAAAAAAGCTCAGGAGAAACAGAACTGGATACCATCACTGACACTTTGCCCTGTACTGCCATGGTCTACCACATGGACCAGATTAGCTAATTGGCTGAAGCATGATGCATTCAGCTGTGAGATATCTCCAAGTTTGGTTCTTATTCTCTAGTATCAAGGTTTTAAAAAAAATCAACCCAGACTGGAGCCTCCTGCTGACCTGCTTTGCCAGTCTTCACTCAGTCACCTCTGAGTCTGAGTCTTGACATACTAACCACGAAATGTTATAGGAGCCCCTACTCGGCAGCCTGGCTGCTTTGTTCCTGTCTCTGAGATCCAGAGGCATATAGGACCACTGAAAAAGCCTTGCAATGTTCCCTTCAACTATCTAGCATGCTTCTGGTAACTGCAAATCTACATTTAAGAATCTGGATAGAATACAGGGCAGCATGGATGTCATAACAGGAATTGTGGATAGGTTTCCTTCTAGAAACAAGAGACTTTGCTGCCATTAAGGCCTCGGGAACCAAATGATTAGAATAAAGACAACTAGATATTAATCCCCAGGAGGAAACCATGGGCATCTCTGAGTGCAAGAAGACATGACTCGAGGTATGAATGTAGAGCCAGCTGCCTGGTTACACTTTAGAGGGCCCTGGCTGAGGCATAGCCTGTCTTTGGAAGCTTCTAAAATGGCCATGGCCATGATGGATGTCATCCCTGAAGCCCCACAGATTAGAACTCAACAGCTGTGTTTCATTGTAAGAGGCTATAAGAGGTTTAAAACATTTTATTAAACAAGATTGATTACAAGTCACCATGAAGCCATACTTAGTTACCCAACATTACAAATACAAGATCTAAAAACCAATGCAGAAAGTTATATAGTGGTAGGAAAACCTATTGATCCTAAGAGAGATACTCATCTTCCTTAGGTGGAAACCTAGTGGTTACCACAGGAAGTGATTTTGGTGTTAATATTTAAGCTTTATACAAAGTTGCTTTTGTCCTAATCTGGGGTCAGACAGAAGTGGTGATTCCATTCTTGGAAGGGTCAACATCATGTTTGGAGCAGTGCATACACAGACACACACAAGCAGCTGCACCACACCCATTCACAGGAATGCACACTCGCTCATCCTCTCAAACTTCCATTTTATATACATTCATTCCCATACATTTTAACACACATGCGCACACACTTCAGTGTCCTCCTGCAGCCCCTGACTACAATGCCAGCGCAAATATCCATCCCTGATGACTAGTGAGGATAACAAAGGGAGAAGAGCCTCTTGCACAGGGTGGCAGCCCTTCCTTCTCTTCACAAAGGATGATTTCCACAAGAAAACAATAGCTTCCTCACCTTCCTTAGTCCAGATCAAGGCCACTCTCCAGTGCTGTGGCAGTAGCTGCTGTCTGCTTGGGACAAATTGCTGCTTTGGGATAAAACACTCATTTTTATCTCAGTGTTATTCACCACTGATTTGTCTATTTCCCATAATAATCAGAAATGAATAGATGGTTTTTTTAAGGTCAAGGTTCAGCGGAATACTCCAGATACTAATTCCACTGTGGCTCTTTGAGGAAGCAGCAGCCATTTCTCCAGGACAGGAATCAGCATGACTTCCCATCCCACATGGCAGGTTCTTCCCAGTTTTTGCTTCCAGCAGTAGCTCAGAAATGAAGAATTCAAAGCCTTGGTCTTACTTTGAAATCAAGTCCTTGTGGAAACTGCCAGGTCGTCTGGATTTTTGCTAATGGCCTGCTGCATTTGGGGTGTTTTCCACTGCCTCAGATTCCACTTTTCGTGTACTCATACCAAACTGGTGCGGACAAGTGGATGCCAAAGTATTTTGGAATCACCCAAGAAGGCTAAAAAGAAATACCATGGGCTTTTCAGAATAACACAAAATTTAAAAACTAATGCTCCCTCAGAAGCAATGGCCCTCGAGATGTGTTTTCTGGCAGCTAAACCATTGTAAGGTCCATCTGTGTCCTCAACATTCAAGGGAAGTTCCTGTGGATTGCTGGTCATTGTCCCAGAATGAAAGTTGCTGGGAGCAGCACATAGCACAGAGATGTGATGATATGGAGGCCTGTTTCTTCCCGTCCTTAACGCTAATATCACCCTGGGTAGACCCCAGAGTCACTTCTCACTGGGAGTGGTGGCTCAGGATCTCTTCACAGATCCACAGGATCGTTTCACACTGCCAAGTTCCCTGTTTTCTGCCTGGAAGACAGAAGACTGTAGGAAGGATCTCCCAGGGCAGGGTAGTTTTTAGCCGATATAACAAGATGCCAACAGATTCTTGTCCTTAGCTAGTTACTGTTATTAACACCCCATTCCATTCCTGATCCCCCAACCCTGGGTAATGAACACGGTGCACACTTACCAGTCTTTGTGAGGCTGACTGCTATGAATTCTTCCACAGAGAGTGGCCAACACTTCCTACACTGGGTTTGAAGTCTGTAAAACCCAGGACCCAGACCCTAGCCGATACCTCCTGGGCCCTCCACCTATATCTTGGAGTTTCTACAGAGTGTAATGAAGACATCTTTTATTTTAAAATACCCACTGCTTAGGCCATCACAGCAATTCTGAGAAAGGATCACTGACCACAAGGACACATGCTGTGACATCAACATCCCTTCTGTCCAAGTCAGGGCTTCCCTTTGCCTATCTCTGAAGCTCCTAAGGCATTTTTGAAATTCTGTGCAGCCACAGGGGACAGTGTTGGTGTCTATGGCCTGTGTTTCTTCCAGAGGCCATGTTGATATCCATGACCTATACTGCCATCAAAGGCCATGATGGTGTTCATGGTCTGTGCTGAGGCCGAGGACTGTGTTATGTCCCTGATTTGTGTTACCATCAAAGGCCATGTGGATGTCCTTGGTCTTTGCAACAATCTGAATTTATGCTGATGTCCAGGGCCAATGTTGCTGCCAGAGGCCATGTTGATGTTCATGGCCTATGATGCCATTGAGGGCCATGATGATATCCACAGTCTATGCTGGAGCTGAGGGTAGTGTTGATGTCCATAATTTATACTGCCATTGGAGACCATGTTTAGGTTCTTGGTTCATGCTATCACCAGAAATCATGTGGAAGTCTATGATCCATGCTGCTGCTTACTGTAAAGAGTAAGGAAGCTTCTTTGCAATAGTATTGATGACTATAGACCCATAGTTGAGAATGAGAGACATGGAAGGTTTGTGTTGAAGAAGCAGAGAAGTACCTCTACTTTGAGCAAAAGTCCCTGAACCCCAGTTTGAAACAGGCCTGAGTTCTGCTGAGAACTAAGTCCAAGCAGATAGCCCCTAGGCATCTGATAGCAGTTAATTAACCATGGAATGTCCCCAGCACCAGAGATAGCCTAGGGCCATTTGATAGCCATGGAATGTCTCAGCCCAGGAAATAATCCATAGAGGAAGGTTTGACAAACAGCTGGCTAAGATAACAGAGGAACTCTGGAAAGTCCCCCAAAACGAGCTAATCAGAATTGTATCCATACTAAGACATGTATTTGGTGTATAACTTTGTATTTTATGCCTTTAAAACCCAGCTTGCAGAGGGGCAGGTACCTCCTCTGGCCACTGCCATACCTGTGTGCTGGACTAGGTCTTTGTCGTGACTTGAATTTCAATAAACCTTACTTTTGCTTTTTGGAGAGTTTGTATCTCTGGTAGTCTCTTCGGGGGGTCTCACAACCAGGGCACAACACTGTGACTCCCCCTAAAAGAAACAGTCTAGACAGGAAGCCATTGAAGATAACTCTTAAAAAATGTGATAGAGGTGATAAAATGTAGCCTTTTAGAGCCAAGGTCTAGAAGTTCTTTCACAGTCACATACACTTCTGGAACATTCAGACATCACTCCACCAGTGGCTTGGAGTCAGGGTAAATATACTCCATTAAGATTTGCAAGTACAGGTAGGAAAGAAAGGCAAATCCCTAACCATCTCAGAAATGACAGTGTTGCATCTTTAGGATGGACACAATTCAGTTCTCAGGACTCATTGACCTTGAGCTGAGTAGGAATCTCCAGTGGACATGATGCTTGCTGTCCTAAGCTGTCCCCGTATTGGTTTCTCTTTGTTGTGTGTCCATCACGTTACATATTTGGCAATAGATGAAAGTCATGTTTGGCTCTTATAATCTGGTAAGAGCTGTGCCAGTGTCTTATGGTGTCTGCATTAATGTCTATGTGCACAGTAAAATACATAGCAATGGGAATGTTTAGTGTTCTAGACTACGAGGATATCTGCATACTTCTTTGTCAAAGTGGCAACTACAAAGTATGAGTGGAAAAGTATATTATATTATAAGGAAGACAACAAAGTCTTTCAACAAGTAACCCCAAGAATGCAGTATGTTAGCATAGCTCCAGGCCAGAACACATGCTAATAACATGATTAACACACTAACGTTCTTTGCCATGGGCTGCATTAGTAGGTGACTATCAAGTTCCAAACTAACCTGTGACCTTGGCATGATTCTGGCTCACTAGTCTCCACAGAGGAAAGCCTCCATAGGCTTTGCCTCTAGCATTCTAGCATTAGCTTCCATTTCCAGTCAGTTGCCTGTTTATCCCAGGAAACCTTTGGGGCAGGCAACAGATGAGCGTTGTGCACGCATGACCCAGTTCTTACTATTTTCTTTTATTGGTCTTATTTCCGGTAATTTATTGCTCCCCAGCTTCTCCAGGAATGCAATCTCCTGACTTGGGAAAAAAATGTTCACTAGTAGAAAATTTGTGATTTGGACAAGGAAGACAGGGAGCAAAGAGTGAGCACTCACGTCACTCTGCCTAAAACAGTTAACTTTTTCAGTTGACACTTTATGGTGTCATTCATTTGCTCAACCAATTCAGAGGATTTGGGGTGGAAGACATAATGAAAATGCTGTGTAACAGGCCATATTTTATAAGTTTACATATATATAAGTAAATATATAAAACTTATATAGGAGTTTTATATACTTTTTATATAGGAGGGTTGCATATAGGTGTTTGGGGAAGTATGGTACATGTATATGTCCATGTGGAAGCTAGTGGTTAATGTCTGGTGTCATTTCACAAGACAGTTATGGGACTATTTTTTTAATAAATAAATAAAGTCTCTCAACTGGACCTGAAGCTTTCTCATTACGTTTGGCTAGCCAAAAGCACCAAGGACTTCATTGCTTTCTCCACCTCCCTAGTACTGGGATTAAAAGTCAAAGGTAGCTTTTCATATGCTGCTGAGTATCAAACTTGGGGCCTCATGCTTGTTCAGCGAGTGTTTCACAGATTGAGCTCTCTCCATGGCCCCTTTGCAAACAGATTTAAACCCTCATCCATTAAAAGGAGTTCCATGATCACTATGTAATCCAGCAGGAATGCTCCTAGTAGGAGTAATTCCTAACCGAATTTTTCCTACCACTAAGGCAGTAGCCTTCCAGTAAAGAAACACTTTAACCCAGTAGGAAAACATACAAGCTACTATTAAAATATATTTATACACTTGTGTCAGAGGCATTTGGATAAAATCTAATTGCCAGGCTTTAAATGACCTACATGATTATGGGAAATGTCTTTGTGGGTCATAAAGTAGCTGCAGGGTTGTGATTGGGGCAAAAAGAATACTTTATATATACTGTGTGAGCTGTTGTTAAAGGAAGTTTCCAAAAATGTTTTATCTAAGAAATTCATTTCTGCGGCCCAATAAACTTAATTATGTATGTACTACAGAAAAGTCAACCAGGCACTCAGAAGTGTCATGAGTATTCCAATAGGGTGCAAACAAAGTCAGTCTTGGAAATTAGATTTACAGCCCTTCTGTTGTGGGTGATCTCTTTCTTGTGTTGTTTAATATTTGTTTTTTAAAAAAATTAAGAAACTCGTGTTTTTAGGTTAATACAATCCTAGAGGGTTCAGATATGGATCAGGGAACCCCATCGTGAAGGGCTCATGCTTACTTTTGGTCTGGAGAGAACAGTGTTGAGATCCCTTCTCCTCTGAGGTTTATCTTTAAAGAGCTGTAAAAATCGTCTCATCTAATGCAGAACTCCCCTTGGGAAACACCGGAAATGAGGAAGGAAGGAGGGGGAAGTGAGGAAGAGGATCAGTGAGGAAAAAGGCAGGTAATGGAAGACAGGAACAGAGGGCCAAAAACAGTTAGATATTTCAGAATTCATCTCTAGTTTTGACATAGTCTCTAAAATCTTCAGGCATGAAACTGCCAACACAAAGCATGCCTTCCCCCACAGAGGGAAGAAGAGTTGATTCTGGCACAGGTATGAGTGGCCATGGCTCAGGAATACAGCCTCAGGTTACCCTCAAATCTATGCCCCAAGATGAAAGCAGTTTCATGAACTTACCTCATAAATGAGTTTGCAAACAATACACATTTCTAATACATCCGGTGGTTTAGAGAAAAGCATGGAAATACCTGCTGTGGGTCTCAGATGTTCTTGATTGGAGTTGATGAAACTAGTGGTTAGTTGGTGGACATTAATATATTGCAAAGGTTTTATTTGATAGCCATAAATATGTTAGCTTAGACACAGAGGTGGGCAGTGAATGAGGATTAGGAGAACTAAAAACAGCTAAAGATGATTTAACTCTGGATCTGCAGCATTCTGACTCCCTACAATCACCATGTGCTAATCAGCCAATCTCGGAAAATCTTTGATGTATAGTTATGGCTGCTGTGTTTTTAGTGGTGGAGGGAAAGGGATATTTAGTTTATAGTATCATATATTAAGAAGAAACTAATGATCATTTCTCAGGGTTGCGGTCTGCTTTATCTACAGTGAGACTCATTCCTAGCTTTAGGAGCTTTCTCCCATATGTGAAATGGTATCCTGTCCTTTAAATTGAGTTGAGTCAAATGTAATTTCTCCACAAGGCTTGGTCCTTTAAAATCAACAAATAGCAAACAAATAACAGACGTTATTTTTAATTAATCTCATTTTATCTTTTCTTTCGCCAAGTCATGAAAATAACTTCCAGCTGTCGCAAATCCTCTAGGATTAAAATAATAAATAAATCCACTCTAAAGGAGATCTGGTAAGAAGGACAATTTTGACCACCATGGAGGCCCATCCATAAAAAAGAACAATAGTCCAGACCTGGAAGACCATATCTGTGAGTCCTTTCTCCTCCCAATCCAATGACAAGAGATGTAGGAAATAGCTGCCTCCTGCTCCCTCCTGCTGGGAGTGAGCAGTGAGCATAGAGCGAATTGCTCTGTGTATGTCTCCAGCAGCCAGCTTTCCCTTCCCAGCCTTTGGATTCTCAACATGGCCCTCACTTTAGAACATCTAGGAGCTGCACTTTTCACCACCATCTGAGTCCTAATAAAGACAGCTGTCCTAATCCAGATCCCACAGGCTCTGCTGATCTTCAGGAAGATGAGGAATTAATTGTGGGCTTCCTCAACATCTAGGCTTCCTCACAGCATCCTGCCTGTCACTGTCCCAACACCATGAGCAAATCTTTGGTTTGGTTTGGTTTTTACAGTGGTACAGACTTCCACAGGTAGTTTCCTCTTAATTTCTTTGCACTGCTTTGATAAAATTCCATACACAGAGAGGCCCATTAACAAGATTGAGGTGCTGGCAGATTCAGCCTCTGATAAGAATCTGTTTGTCTATGGCCTTGTCTGATGGAAGAGGTAAGAGGTCTTTCTTTCTCAGTGCCCATCCACAAGGACACCATGTTCTTTACTGAAGCTCATGCTCTGTAGTGAGTAACTGTCTTATGAGTGGGCTGCATGATGTGTGGAAAGGGTAGTTTGCCCTGTGGAGTGTGCCCTATGGACTGTATGAGAAGATATTCTGATCAAGGTGTGGGTAGGAGTTTGTCATCACATGCCATTACTCTGCTAAGTTCTGCCACAGATGAGAAAGCGCAGGTGAATGAGTGACTATATAGTGTGCCCTAGGCTACTGCACTCTAGCTCATTGGGTGATTTGTAAGGAGTGGGCTATTTTGGTCTGATAGCAAGGACCTTAGATGTCACCATCTCTCAGGGAGTGATTATTGTTCCCTTGCATTCAACTGTCAAATGCAGAAATCAGTGTTGAGCCCTTTGTTTAATAGTCTCTATCAAGAAATATAAGCAGCCACTTTGAGGCTTGTTGATGTGCAAGGATCTTCATCCAGAGAAGCGCTAGTTTATCTTTACCAAGCTACTACCTTCTTGAAGCCCATCCTGACAGCCACCAGGCATCCACACAAAAGTTATCCTCTAACTACACGGCACCAGCATTTCAATCCACAGCAGCAGGTCCCCCATCTCATACCACCTGCTTCAGGGAACTTGATGTTGACTTTCAGAGTGTCTCATCAAAGCTAGGTAAAGAGGTTTCAAAGAAGGCAAGTATCAGGGACCAACACAATTGCTACTGTGATTCCTCTGGGTGAATCCCAGTTACATAGCTATAGAACATAAGGCTTGGGATTCCCAAGTGACCCAAACCTTCCCCATCATGTTACAGTTATCAGGAAACAAGGAACTGACTAGCATCATCCTTCCTGCTGCGTATACTCCACAGAAAGCATCAATGAGCCTGTGGGTTCCAAAGAGACAGCATGAGCCATCTTGTATAGTAGCTGACCTGGCTGGTGCATGAAAGTTTCCTTGGCAACTGTTGTGGTTTTTGAGGGTTTGCTTTTTTCCTATTTTTCTTTCAGCTAATGTTTGTACTTCCTCAGAATATATGCTCTCAGAACTTTAAATCAACACAATGTCACTCTCTCCAATCCAACAAAATGGTACATATTTCTTCCGTAAATAAACATTTTACTCTACACAGTCTTGTGAAACCTAAAAATCTATCCACTCCTGTCTATAAGGAAGAGTAGAAATTACATGAAAGCCAAATTCCCCTCAGCAGCCACACAGCCTGAGTGTACCAAAGGCCTGACCCAGTATAAAAGGTAAGCAGGATTGGGATTTATAGGTAAGTACATTATGTACTTCTCTACAAAGCTGTTAAATTTCTCCTTCGTGGTATGAATTAGTACCCACAAGTTTGAAATCATGAGCTGAAAGAAAATAGTCTATTTGGAAAAAATGTAAACATGAGACAATTGAAGGTCCTGGTACATGGCATGAGCATTGTATTCATAGTCTACATACTGAATAAGAGAACCATTTCCATGAGGTGTTTTTTTTTTTTTTTGGTTTGTTTTTTATAAATAGCATGGATCATTTTATGCTTTTTAGGGTGTTTATGTATCTTGTTATTTTTCAGAAATGTTCTTGGGAAGCCTAGATAAAGTTGTTTAAATATTTTCAGAATCTGATCTTGTAGGTTGCCAAACATAGGGTATGTCTATAAAAGCTAAGCAGTATTATGGATGTGGGTTTGAAATGACTTTGAAGTCATGACTTACTGCAGACACTGAGGCCCCAGAACAACCTTCCTGGCAAGAGATGAAGTACTCACTGTAGAGGGTGGACATGCTTAGAATTTTAGAATGTCTAATCATTTCACTCCTGATGAAAGTGGATTGAGAGCACGAACAGTTGTACTTAATAATGAACATCAAAGCCCAGGACCAAGTCTGCAACCTGCAAACCCCGGAGATTCTCACATGAGATGCACATTAATGTCATGTTTACTAAAGGTCTGTTCTAAAGAGATGAACTCCCTTTGGAAAATCTTGAAAAAACATTAACAATCAAACCAATCCATGTACACGTATATTCATACCAGCATTGTCAAAAGATGTGAAAGTACCTAAGTGTTCAGCAACAATGAATCAACAAAGAGATTATGGTATATCATTACAATGGAATATTATTCACCCTTTAAAAGAATGAAGCTTTGATACTTACTACAAATGGCTGAACCTTGTGAATTTATGCCAGATAAATCTAGACACAAAAGGACAGCTTTTATATTTAAATGAACTTCTGAGAGTAGAAAAATACAAAGCAAAAGAAGATTGTGGAATTTTCAATGGGTAGTAGAGATGGTTAATAACATATGAGCATCCTAAATGCCAACAATTTGTACATTATAAACTTAATTTGTAAAGTGGACAAAAGGGAACCTGATATAACAATCATGGGAATGCAAATTAGTCCAGCCACTATGGGAACCAGCGTGGAATTCCCCCAGAAAGCTAAAAAATGAGTGTGTCGTCTGACCCGGCTGTGCCATTCCAGGATATTGACTCAAATGACTCCAAGCTGAACTATCACAGACACTCTGGCACATCAGTGTTCACCACAGCAATGTACACAATAACTGAGTTATGTGACCAACCTATGTGTCCATCAGCAGTGGAAAACAGGTTTTATATGTATGATGGGAATTTTTAATCCATAAAGAATAAAGTTTGGTCATTTATGGAAAATTATACTACTAAGGATTACAATATTAGCCAAAATATGTCAGTTCCAGAAGAACACACACATTATTTTTTCTCTCATTTGTGGGTCCTGGTCTTTATAGATACATAAACTTGTGTGTATAATAATAACATAGAATTAAAGGCAATCTGTCCAGGGGTGCAGGGGAACTCCAAATACATTACATGTATATGTGAAAATGACCTTATATAACCTAGCATAATAAAACAAAAATCTAACAGTAGTAATAATTAATAAATCTACCAATTGTATGTTATATGGTTTTTGTTACAAGTTTAAAGTCAAAAGCAAAAGAAACTAGAGGCCTTGAACCATAGGCACAAAGAGATGTAGTCTACTAGGTGAAACACTAGAGTGTCTGGGCCAGCCTGCAGACTGCCACCTCAGACCACTCAGGCTTCACATTCCCCTGCTGAAGCACAAGACATACAAAAGGTTTCACTGGCTCAGTAAGATACAGGAAGTATGACATGTACAGGATCAGTCACTACCAACACTGTCTCACAGAGGTAGAAAGTGAGAACAAGAACCAACCTGCCCTGTCAGTCAGAGCCAGTAATTTAATCTCCAGGGTCAGAACCCAAGCTCCAGATCTGAGTCTGTCTTCAGACCATTACTGTGCTGCATACACAGTAAAACACACATATATAAACATGTAGAGCCACAAAGCATGGTTTCAATTTGCCAATGTATAAATGCATTCACTTGACATAAAATGTACTTTATAATTAAGTCATCCTCAGTAATGATCATGCACAGAATCAGCCTCAGTCTCTTTGAACAGCAGGGCAGGATGCCATACTAGGGTGGTCTTAACTCTTGTTATGGGGGAGACACAGACACCCACACCCAGAGTCATGTAGACTGAAAGCTAAGCTATTAAGAACAGATTTGACTATACCCCAATGCATATGGTTTCCCAAATACATATAAACATGGTGATTTCTGGTATATCTGGACCATCCATCAGCATCTTGGTTTCCTATCTTTGTGTGTGATTTCTCTCCCATATAAGAAGCAGATGTAGCTTTCGTTGTCCAGCATTTTACACACACACACACACACACACACACACACACACACACACATACACACACACCACCACCAACACCAACAACAACTTAATCAGACCAATCCAAAGTATAATTTCTTATAAGAAACATGTGAACTGTGTGGGTTGTAAGTAGAGTCTGTGATATCACAGCACCAGATGAAAGCATATGGCCAGAACAAGGAAAGGAACCTGAGAATGATTCCTTCCCTCTTGCAGTACTGTGGGTGACAGGTGGAGTGCTTGGTGAAGGTAGAGATCTCTGACACAACACAACAACAGGGCTCCCATAGCTGCATGAGCTGACCCAGGCCGGAAACTCCATCAGCACCCACTTCAGAGAAGCCTGAAATAATAAGATTAAAAATAAGAAAAGAGTCATGTTAAGGTGCCTATAGGCTGAAGCCCTGAAGCCATACCCTATCTCCCATTATGGAGATGTGACCAGGCTATCCAAAGTGGGTCGTGGTGGGGAATTCCCACTCTGGATGAAATGAATGTGTTCTAAGAGGCCAGCGTGGCTCTGGCCCTTGGCTGACCCACCGTCTCTGAAGGGTCTGGTGAGCGGAGGCAAGGACAAACATACTCTGAAGACATCAGAGAAGACTCAGCTGTCCCTACTCAGGGTATAGCATGATCACAAAAGCAAGCTTATTTTATTATAGTGAAAAATTATAAACAAAACTACTGGATTAAGTTAATGAATCACAGCAATATATAATCCCCTGAGAACGACTCAGAGATTTCTACATCATAGAAACACATATAATTACTTACCCCAATTTTTTAAGTCACACAAAGGAATTTCTCTTAATTCTTTAAATTAACTGCAGCAACAGAATGTTCTCTATGCCTTCAAATGTTTCTTGATTCTTTTTGTTACATAAACCATGAAAAAAGAAGAGCTAGCCTATGCTTCCAATCTTACTAGAATTTTTCTTCAGTTAGAGCACATCTCTAGTTTAGAGTATGCATATCTTATGGAATCAACCTCATTGTTTATTTGAAATCTCTGAAATTGAACAGGCCAGACCTTAGGCCTAATGAGTGACACCACCCAATCTACAAACACAGAGGCTAGCTGGGAACTCAGCCCAGAGGACCTGCTCACATAGGTGAGGAGTTTAGCTCTGGAGTACCACTGGGGCTCATGCCCTTTGAACCACGTCTATCTTCCTGTCACCCACAAACCTATGTGTGGGACATCAGAGGGTTAAATGGTCTCAAGATCCCCACTATCTCTCCTGGAGACCAACTCCCCACATTCTGTTGGCATTCAACTCTGATGGGTGGATCAGAGAGAACCTGTTTGTTCTATTGGCTGGTATGACTTCCCCTCTGCTTGAGAGTCTCATGAGGAAGCCATGAGCCCTCATGGATCTTGACGCATGCTTGCACAAAGTACAGAGGATAGGACAGGATTTATACATTTGAGAACATAAATTCCAGAGTCAGAACTCTCTCTTATTAAGTCTCACCCCAGGCCCCAAACCGAGAGATGTCCCCTCATTACTGAGCCTATGGAACCACGGGAGAGTCTAACACAGTCATCTTTTCATGCTCATCATTTGGAGATGCAGTGGGACTACATAGCGCAAGTCAGATAAGGTGTGTCAGTCCTGGGATCATACCAGAAAACCTAGGGAACCTCAACATCTGGGCTTTCACACAGTTGTAGGGGTCTGGGGGAGCTCTGGATCCCCTACAGGCTCCAAATGTCAAAGAAGTTAACCCTCTGTAGATCTAGTTGAGTTATATGGGGTGTCTAACTTTTCTTCCAGCACATTCCGCAGCTCACAGCTAATGTAAACTAGCATTGCTGAGAGAGAAGTCAACAGATGGGGAAGTTTCCCAAAGAAACTCAGACCATTTGAACCTCACGCCTCTCACCTCTGTTTGGTCACTTTGCAAGGGCTGATGGGTCAAGAAAATCACTGGCAGACTCTGGCCACTCCAGGAATACAATAGGCATGGGCAGGATGGCTATCAACTGACTGCCACATGGCCTCAGAGAAGGCAGAGCATCAGACAGCTGTTTTGGCCTCATAGTCCTGAGCCAGATCACCTGGAGCCCAGAACACTCTGCAAGCCACTGGAATGTGAGGAGCTGGACCTCATGTTCTAGACCAACCCAGGGCATAGTCTGGCTCTCCAGGAAGTCTTCAAGATCTACCAGACATCAGGAACAGTTGTCCTCACACAGCCTCTATCCTATGTCTTCCCATCACTGTTTTAGCCTTCAGCACCTCCCAGGGCAATCAGCCAGTAACCAGGCTGTGGTGGGAGGGGTGCACATTCCTCATTTCCAAACACTGTCACCAGGAATGTGTAGACATTTTTCCTGACCAGCTCCTCACCAGCATGACTTCTCTGGTAGATGACAGTTTTCTACCACGCTCTTCCACAGAAAGGCACAACTCCAGAACTCTATCAGATCTCTCATTAGTGCTCCCTGGCTCCCCATCCTATATTCCCACAACAACAAAGTCCTCTATTCTTTGAAGGCAACAGCCCTAGGACATTTACCTTTCAGGGCATCAACAAGAACTGAAAACCCATAAGATAATGAGGCTGGCTCAGTAGAACATACTTTAGCTCTCCTATATACCTGACCCAGGCATATGAGTGGCCACCCGCTCCCCTGTAGTGCTGTAGATTCATTTGGAAGGTTTATGAAATCAGGAGATCTGATGAGACAGCATATGCCTGTGCACACATGCATGGGTGAAAAGGAAGATGCCTGTTGGGGATTTAGGAAAATAAAGAATGATAGTCTTTTCTACAAAGCAATAATCAGACCTCACTCTGCACCACTGACATCAGCAACTAAAGTGAACTGGAAAAGATGGGCCATGTATAAGGAGCCAAGAGGAAGAGCCACTGGAATTTTCAAGGGAATATCTAAAATGTTAACATTGATTTTAGGTGTTTGTTTTAAAGTATTTTAACATATTTCATTTTAAAACAACAATGTTGAGCCAATTAACATAGCTGGGCAATTAAATGAGTCCTGATTCTCTCTAAAATATGAGCTGCAGAAAAGCATCTGCTTTTTGAGAGAGACGTGTGTTATGATAGCTTTGGGTAAATTGTTGGGAAGCCCAAACATGTAACTTCACACAGTAAACCCTAAGACCCTTGTAGTTCTAAGGGTGCCTGGTGAACATCTTCTTAAATAAGCCTTGTGCTGTGAGGACGCCGACTTGTGAAATATCACACAGCAACTCTGATGTTTGGGGCCTGTAAGACTTGTGGGTCCTCCCATGTCTGCTTATGTGACTCGGGAGTCTCATCCAGCAACCGTGAGGGAGACTCACTGCCAGCTGTGTCTTCCTCAGTGAAGCTATGATAGAAGAGAATGAAGACACAAGCCATTCAAGGTGTATAGCAAAGAACCCCTAAGATTCGCCTGTAGACTGTCATTGGCCAACATTTAAATAGATGATAACCAAGTGATCAAGTAAAGTTAACCTTGATGCTCTGGACTTTCTTCATTCAAATTTCCCATGTGGCATTGTTTTCCATGTGGTAGGAAAGCATCAGAATGTCTTCAGAATCCGCTGCCTTACATTATGTCACCTGTGCTTGGATTTGCTCAGACCTATGTACATGTATTTTCAGTAAGAAGGTAAGTAGGGAAGGACTTTGAGGCACACAGTTGGGGTTCAGCTAGGAGTTGAGTGTAACCCTAACCCATAATACAATACAATAACACAATACTCTTGAACTACAGTGGGGCTGCATCTGATATCTGCTGTAGGCTGGAAAGGTGCTCTTCCCACACTTGGCATACCTAAACTTCTCAGCTTTACCCAGCCTGCCTTAAGCTCACTCAGAACACTTGTATTTGTCCACAGAAGGAGATAAACCCAAAGTCTATCCTATATTAACAAACCCAATAGCTTGTGTGATTTGCTGGATCCCATACTGAAAAGCTGTATGAATACTGCCATACTATTGTAAGGATGAAAACTGTAAATCAAGCATTGTAAATCAGGGACAGTTTATATTCTAAAGAATGTGCCTGGTAAAGGTAGGATCTGCTCTGGAAACCTGGAGGCACAACAACTGTGCCTCTACACACAACAGGGCAGCTGATAGCAACTGTAGGTCTCAACATGCCCAGACTCCCTCTATCCCCACACAGAACCCTAGCTTTTCTAAGGAGCCTTAATGAGGCAAACTGGAAATCTTTGACCACAAGTGAAAACTGATGCTATTCTTCATAAAGACTAGATATCTTTGTCTTAATTAGACATCACTACAAGAGGTATTACCAAGCTGTCTCTCAAGACTGGTAGCAGGAAGCTTTCTCTTCTTAAAAATTTCCATAGCTCTGAGCTATGGAGGAAGAGCCATGCTGTACCAGAGTTGGAAGAAGAGAAATTGTCTGGCAGATCTCCAAACATGTGGGGAAACAGTGATTATCAAACAGAAGCCATCTTCAACAGAGGAAGATGAGTAACATCTGCCAGTAACTGCAGAAGGCGGGAATCGCCAGTTCTGGCCACACATACTGCTCAGCCGCCCAAACACGCACCAGCACCTCTTACAAGAGAGACGGCAACAAGCACATCTCTACTTCCCAAGAAGATGCCAATACTCCAGTTTCTAAAATAATTCTCTGTGTAGACCTGGACAAAAGTCTTTGTGGAAGAACCCTGGGAAAAATCCTCAGTATTTTCTTATCTGTTAAATGAGAAAATTACAAGGTTACCTTGAATTTAGCTGCTACCATGCAGCAGTGCTAAGAATTCTGAGGGGATTGTGGGAGCAGCAGTCACTAACCTGTCTGTGCATGTTTACAGGGCATAGCAAGCAATACAGGGAAATGGAGCGAACTTGCCAGCTCCAATGTCATGTGGATGCAGGTGGAAGCACATTACAATCTGATCATGACAGAGACAAGGTCCAGTAGAATCCAGTGAATACCCATTGACTACTTACCAACACTGCATAGAACTATCTCTGGTCCAGGTGGGCCAGGAACAGAAGCCCAGTATCACATTATCAAATCAGGACATATTGTTAAAAGAGGTTTTAAAAACTGTCACCATATAACCATATGTCAAAACAGCAGCCCCCATAAACTCTAGAAAGAAGCATCCACTACATGCAGGACCAAGAAGCAGGAGGTCTGGAAAGCTTCTCGATGTGAGTGACATTACTTTTAGACACCAAGAACCAGCAGTAACTAGAGAGTAGAAGAATATGCATGTCCACCTGTCTGTGTGTGTGAACTGGTTGCAGAGGGAAGGAGTCTTTCCCAGTAGAATGGGGTGTAAAACTACTCAGAGCGGGGCTGGAGAGATGGCTCAGCGGTTAAGAGCACCTTCTGCTCTTCCAGAGGACCCAGGTTTGATTCCCAGCACCCACATGGCAGCTCACAACTGTCTGTAGTTCCAGTTCCAGGCAAACACCAAGGCAAGTAAATAAATAAAGTTAAAAAAAAAACTACTCAGAGGATGAGAGCATGCTGCAAATTGATAGAAGGCTAGTGTTAGAGTAAAAAAGATAGGACTCAGAGAAGAGACAGGTCTTTAAAAGTCTACGTCCTGTGAGAGATGTAGAATTTACAGTAAAGGCAACATAAGAACTCTGAGAGTTAAGCAAAAGGAAGGGCGGTGGCAAGCAGGAAGTTTCTCCTCAGATATTCCCTCTGGCTACTTACACTCACTAATGTGGAATCTGAAGATAGGCATGGAGATAAGTCATGATTGCTCACACATGATAGGAAGCATAGTAACTGTCACTTTCTCTTTCATAACTTTTTCTCACAAGCCTTCCAAGAAAACACTAACGTTGGTATCTTCCCAGCCCTGAGTACAGGACCCAGTGTGGTACTGGAGTTAGGTGAGGTACGTTGACTCAGGTCACTCTGTCTGAGGCTCAGGACCATTGTGGGCCTGCTGAATGCTGGATCCCTACTCCTCAAGGGCCTTGATGCTGTCTGATCCAGAAGCAGAGTAAGAGCATGTGTCCCAAGGCATTGCCTGTGATCTCATTCCTATATCCAGACCCCACACCTAACAGGTTCTCATAGTGTAGAGCAGCAGTTCTCAATCTCTTAATACATTTCCTCATGTTGTGGTGACCTCCAACCACAAAAATATTTCTGTTGCTACTTTATAACTGTAATTTTGCAACTGTTATGAATTATAATGTAAATATCTGCTGAAAACTACCAGTATAGAGAATCTTGAGCTTGAAGTCTTGGTTTCCTGATTGCTGGGGTGACAGGTGTGGCTACAGCAAACTGATCACAAAACAGTCACAGTGATGTTGCACCTGACAGTGTTACTAAGCAGAAAATGGTATCCTGATTCCAGTCCATGGAAAAGGGGGCAACCATGAGACAGGTCTGTGGAGTCACAGCCCTGAGGCAGGCGCCTTGAGTTAATGTTCTTGGGTCTCCTAACTCTGCTCCAACCTGTGAGGCTTTGAGTGGGGCCAGGAAGCAGCCTCAGGTGCTCACTTGAAGCTTGTTACAAACATGCAGGATTGCAGGTCTTGGGTGGTAGGTGTAGGATCCTTTATTTGTTGAGTTTGTTTTGAGTGACATGGAAACTACAGGCACCCTAGGAAAGAAAGCAGTTAAATCTAGAAAAGAAAACATTTAAGTAGAAAACCACAGCAGTATTTTAAATAAAAGCCATAAGAAAGCATACATTTAGGAACTCAGTTCAGCTGCCACCCATGTAATGAATTCTTGGTTGGCCCTCATTAGCAGTATTACAAATGTGCCAGCTTCTTCATCAGCATTTTAACATTTTATGGAGTAACATGCTTCATTTGAGGGGTTGGTGAGACTCAGCTAGGAAATACAAATGTCAGAAAGACGTCATTAGCGTGTTCATACCAAGGAAAGCTGGGGAAAATGCCAAAGGTACAAAGCAGTTGCTCAAAAGAGAAATGTATATCATTGGGAAATAACAGTTGTATATTTAACTAATGATAATAAAAAAAAATTCAAAGTAAAAGACAGATAAAGAAAAAAAAGTCCCTAACTCTTCAAGGTTAAGTTTTTCCAAGTAA
This sequence comes from Sigmodon hispidus, assembly GCA_004025045.1. Lineage (NCBI taxonomy): Eukaryota > Metazoa > Chordata > Mammalia > Rodentia > Cricetidae > Sigmodon > Sigmodon hispidus. The sequence continues at coordinate 150,956 of PVIH01003447.1, forward strand.
ACAAACACATACATGTGTGTGAGTTTCTGTGTGTATGCGTACATCTCTGAATGTGTGTCTGTGTATATATGTATGTATGTCTCAGTGTCACTATGTGTTTTTATGTGTCTCTATATGTTCATATTGTGCTTGCGTGAGTTTGTATGTGTCTGTGTGTAAGTTTGTGTATGTGTGTCTGTGTCTATATTGTCTGTGTGTGAGTCTATATGTATCTGTGTGTATGTGTGTCTGAATGTTTATCTGTGTGTGTATGTCATATGTGTATATAACGAGACATCAGACAAAACACAAAATCCTTGTTTTCTACACCATTTTGTCAGAGGGTCAGGCAAGCTTCTAGGGCAGATTCTTTTAAGAGTCCCTGTGGGGTAACCTGGAAAAAAGCCTGAAACCACCAAGTTATGAGTAAGAAAGTGACTGAGACAAGAAGTGTGCATTGTGTTAAAGATGGTGGTAGAGAAGACATCAGAATCTTAAAAGCAGTCAAACCACAAGCAATAAGAAAGAATTAACATGAGGTGGGTGGAGATGAAAAACCTGGCTATTGTAAACCAGATTTTTCAATATCAGGCCATCAGGGCAGTCAAAGCAAAGAAGGAAAAACTTCCAGGCACTGAATAAGGGGGAAGATTATAAATTAATTGGAAACTGTGGTACAAGAAATGCTGCCTCAGGAAATGGTTCCATTGAAAAAATTCAGATTTCAGTCCATTGCAAAAGTTCCCTTTTGTGGCCTATAAAACCCCCAATCTCATGCTTCATGACACAGTCTTCACTCACAAAGAGAGACTTATACTCTACAGTTTAAAGGACACTCTGTTTCTGAAAACCAAAAACATATTTCAGGACAAAAAAATACTCTCCCAAATTTCTACTAGGACTAGATCAATATTTCAAGAAAATATTGTTTTAGTATAAATAATTTGTTTCTGATTCTATATAAGTATGTCAATAACTATTTCATTTTTAGAAGACTCTGTAGATACTTTTCTTCTTGTTATGACCAAATAGATCAGATCCCTTCCTTCAGATCTGCTCCTTCATGAAGCTCTAAGACATATGGCCACCTTTCAGACCTAGCTAGCTTTAGTATTTCCCTGTATCTCCTTTTTCCCATTCTGGAAACCCAGGGAGTCATCCTATTTGAGAACCAGTTATTCTACCACACAAAATACTTTTTATACAAAAAAATTTCTTTCTCCTTTTAGCTTCCCCTAAAGAAATACGTCATTAGACTTTCAACTTCCTTGTACCTCCCTCCAAGACCTACCAATTCCTCCTCACCTTTTGTTTACCCCCTTAATTTCAGGTTTTAAAAACAATTCTGCAAACCACAACCACTGAACATCTTGGGATCAGAAACACCTTGGACTGACTCCTTGGATCCCACTCCCCCTAGAGGAACACCTGATTCAGTCTTGATGTTGAGAGGGGGACTGGATCTGCCAGGAGTGGAGACTGAACTAAGCCATATTGGGACAGTGGGACCTTGGGACCACCTGCCCATGGGGGGGATGGGAAGATGTGGAGAAGAGAGAATGACCTGATGTGGTGGGAGGGGGAAGGGACCCTGAATAAGGATATACAAGGATAGAAAATGTGACTTCTTTGTTCATAGTAATAAAATTAAAAAATAAAAAAAGCTGAATTAGACAAAAGTCTAGTTTTTCCATAGGTTTTTATGACTTCATTATACTTTCTCTTGTAAACACACTTAATAATTTTGTTCTTGTATTTTTTACATGTAGAGTTACATGTGGTAATTAGAATTTAAATTTCTATTGCAAGTTGTGGAGTAAAAACGTTGAACTGTTTGCCACAGACCAATAAATTTTAAGATATTTTTCGAAAGTATAATATAATTCCATTACCTCTCCCTTCCTTTTCTTCTTTTCAGCCTCTTCCACAGATCTCCACTTTCTCACTCTCAAATATCTTTTTCACTGGTGTCACTCATATGTGTGCGGGACATATTCCTAATATGTATTATATATTAAATCCATAAATAACCATAAATACATAAATACAATTGGTTTAACCCATATAATATTATTTGTATGTATACGATCTCAGGACTGACCACATGGTATTGGATAGTTGAGGGACTCTTTTCTGGGGAACAGTATCTCTCCTGTTCTTAGCATGCTCAATTGCCTGTAGTTCTTTGTCCATAAGACTTTAGAATCTCGTAATACACATTCTAGTGGCTTTAACTCAATGCTCCATTTCTAACATTTTGATGTTTATAGTTTCCTCTTGAGGGAGTTTTCAGAATAAGTGATAGAGAAGAAATATAAAGAACAAGTGTTTTATATATATATATATATATGCTATAATCAAATCAAAATAAAACAAAATAAAAACACCCATAAAAATTTCCAAATAGGCATATACATCAAGCCATACTAAACCTGCAAACCCAGGGGATAACATTTCAAAAGAGAGTTGGTTTCTTTACAAAGAATAAGTGCTTGAAAAACCCAGAAGGATGACTCCTTAGACCATGAAAGGCTTACCAAGACAAGTATTGTTTTACTTTCTAATACAAAGACAGTAGTTAACAATTACATTTCCCCAAACTCTGCATCCATGAGCCTAGGTATTCTTGGACACTGATGAAAAGATTTCGGTTGAAAATATTTTCTCTTTGATTTAGTAATTTATATCACTGTGGGCACTTAAAGTACCTTTATGCACAAATGAGTCACCCCTGGACAATCAAGGGAATATGTCACCCAGAGTTAACATATTGTGACACTTTACCACTCAGCTCATTTTGTAATCAATTTTTAATTCTTTATTAAACACATTTTGGGTTCCACAGATCTTATCCCTGCATGCAGAGGACCCTGTCCAGGTTCTGGACAGTCCACCAGGCAGGACACATGTATCCTTCAGGGATTTGCTTCTGCCCTGTTCTGTCATACTCTCTCCTCAGCTTCTCTGGTTCCAATGCAGGTGAACCCCAAGAGCTGATGAAACACTGATCAACCACAGTTGCTCTCCAGGAGTGGGTAATGGGATATCCTGAGACTATAGTTCTTAACACATCACACTTCTTAGATTCCAGCTCATCTCTGCTGGAAAATTGTCCTTCCAGTTCCTCACACTTGGTATATGCAACTCCTTGCATCCTCTGTCTGGGCAATGATTATTTACACATTTAAAGAAAATATAAATGTTCATATCTATACTTAGATTTATTCACAGCACCATGATCCCACCTACCCCAGTGTATGCCCTTCTCTACTATAGTACAGAAGGAACTGACATTCAGAGTGTCCCAGCTGGTACAACAAGCTATTTGGTCACCATTCTTGTACACCACAATTATATGCACACTGCTAACTCTCGATAAAAACAGAGACACCTATAATAATATTAAACATCATCATTATGAACATGGAGGACATCTTTAAAATAACTCAATTTTCATTAAACATAGTCTAATAAACCACAGAAGTATAAGTATGTTTTTAAAAAAACCAATGTGGTAGAATAAAGAAATGTGGTAACTTTGGTTCCTTGGGAGGAAGAATTAAAGTCCTTGGGTACAGGGAAATTTTGGACCCTCCTGTAAGAGACCATAATTACAGCCTCTTAAGTAACAACCCAGAGAGCCACAGTTTCAACTGTGACACAGAAGAAAAGAATGAGATTTTTTTTCTACATTTGCCCTTTAACTAAGATGCAAAATGTCTCTCTAAGCATTTGGGGAAATAAGAGACACCCACAAGAAATTATAACTGTAAAATCAGCACACGGGATTATAGGCTGTCCTTGGCTGGGATGGTGCTCAGGGAAGTCTCTTCATTAAATATGGATGACCACAAAGATATAAACTGCAGATCATATGTTGAAAAGGACCCCTTTGCTCTGCCTTGTACTTATCACAGACTGTCCAGGGGTGCATGAGCTCACCCCGCTGGCAGCTGCTTATTTGCCTTTCCACCACAGGGCCATGTCACTTTGCCCATAATGACTTCTCCAGAAATGAAAAGAAGGTATCTGAGCACACACATACACACAGTTGTCAAATACCTTAATGCCTTTTACTCACAGCTAGATCCCTATTATTGAGTATGTAAATTGTCTAATTAAACTAAATGGTCTCTTTAATGACAGAAGATCTTGTCACAAGCCTGTGTGAGGAATAGCCACAGGACCATGTATAGAAATAGAAACTATCTCTGAAGTGTCAGGCCTGTGTCTCTGACTGTGGAATAATTAAATTCTAAGGGACTTAAGGGTTTTCCTTAAGTGCAGGCAAAGCATAAACATTTTACTGAAACACTAAGAACACACTAGTGCTTCCCTTCCTGACTGGAGGGACCGAGTGAGGAAGATGACTGCACAACTATGTCAGGTCCTGTGGAAAACAAAGCTGAACTAAATGCAGGATCCAGACATGTTGACACGGTTGAGCACAGCTGCCCATCACATTCTCTCCATGTCCCTCATGCACTAAAGTGACCATAGAGAAGAACACTCTGGCTAGAGTGGCAGGGGAGAGACCTGCACAATGAAACAAAAAGATAAGGCCACAGACTGGGGAAAGGCCTCCACCTCCTTCACCCCACATTTCTATCTAGATTCGCACCTGTCACAGAAGAAGATCTTCAAAGACACTGCAAACTCTGGCAGTACATGCAGCAAGAGACTGAAGCTATTCTCAGAGGCCTCAAGCCGCTTGGAGCGTTGCCGGGAGTTAATGGACCTGTATTCCTCAGAAAGCAGTTCATGTTATAGACTCTCTAACCTATGCCTGACTCAAGCCGCCTTAAAACTGATTCATGGTTATAGGATATCTTACTCTAGAGTGAGCAGACATGGTGTATTTCAAGTCTTGAGACCCCATTCTCCTCAAAACATATTCATGTGAGTGGCTGCTGGACCATCACTCCAGGGCTCAGAGCCCAGACAGTTAGCAAAGTCAGTCTCCAAGGACAAATGGGACACAAATCCAGTTAGTCCTTCAGGGAACCAGCAGACTTAAATAGATGGGAAGGTAGGAAGCAGTGCCATGGGGTGTGCTCATATACATCTACACCTTACATAACAGCTAGGTGGCAGCTCTGTCTCCCTCCACAGAGCCACTTACCCAGCCACTGACCATAACAGAAACCAACCAAACAGGCTGCAGTTTGGTTCCTGTACTGAGCCTGCTGCAAATCTGGTCAGCTTGCAGCACACAGTATGCCTGTGTCCAAGCCTACAGACCCTAGATGACATCTACTACTTTCAGCAACATATAGTCACCTTCAACAACACTCATAGCCTAAGACACTGGGCAGATACAAATATTACCAAATCTACCTGAATAAAATAATAATAGAATTCAAATAATATAATAACACAACTCAACCAAAATAAATAAACAAGTGACACCTAAGATTTAATAAAAAATAAAAAGCAGAGGAGAATTAAATAACATTGAGACTAAAGGACAATACAAAAGAAAATATATCAAAAATCTGTTGTTTGAAAGCACAAAAATCACCAAACCTCTAGATAAACAAAGAAAAAAGGAAGAAGCAATTATATAAATTTATTTACTAAAACAGAACACATTATCATTGATAATGCAGAAATATAGAATATTAGTAAAGATCATTAAAACAAAAAATTGTAGGATCAGAAGACATAGATTCTTGTGTTCTTCTGGCTCATGACTTTTTTATCTTGAAGAAATAAAAAAATAATAATGTCAATATTGACCAACAAACTTAATCCAATCTTTCCGAACTGATGCAGGGAAAACTACATATGCACATGTGAAAAGATAAATTTATCCCCTTCCTCTCAAATCATGTAAAAATCAACACAAAATGATCAGAAAATGAAGTAAAAATTCCTAAACTACAGCTGCTAGAAGAAATGGCAGTCTGGCTGGTACACCAAAACTAGTGGGCAAGCCCTCCTGTGGACTCGTTTCCTCCTCCTCCTATCTTCAAGAGTTGATGTAAAGAAACACATCTCTGAATTCTGGGGAATTGCTCTCCAGGTCCAGGGTCAATCCCTAGACTCTGATCTCAGCTCTCCATAGGGTTTGGCTGTGAGGGGCTCCTCCAGCCACACCTAAAAGAGGGAACTTTGCATGGCTCACCTCCAACTGCATCAGCAGAGAAGGACTGAGGACTTTGAAATTCAGACCCGGCCCAGAGGTAAGCAGATTCCGGCTCCCAGACCACAACACTTCCCTGGACTTGCTCTCCAGGTCCAGGGTCAATCCCTAGACTCTGACCTCAGCTCTCCTTAGCAGACAGGAGATAGGGTTTGGCTGTGAGGGGCTCATCCAGCCAAACCTAAAAGACAAGCCCTCTTGCCAAGACTGACTAAAAGCTGCCTAATTGTGAACCACTGAAGCCCTGGGCAGACCCCAGTGCAAAAATACATATAACAATATAAAGAACAACCAGGCAACGCCAGAAGAAACTGGTGGTTCTACAACTACAGGACATGAACACAGCAATGAAGAGGAAATAGAAGGAAACAACACCACAAAAACACCTTTATGAAGCCTTCAAAGAAGATATAAAAAATTCCCTTAAAGAAATAGAAGAAAATACAAACAAAAAATTGGAAAAGATGAACAAATCCTGGAAAGAAAACCAATAAAAGGTAAACCAAAAAATAAAAGAAACATTCCAGGAACTAAAAACTGAAATAGAAGCAATAAAAAAGGCACAAAATGAGGCAAAGGTAGAAATAGAAAATTTGAAGAAAAGAGCTGGAACTACAGATACAAGCATAACCAACAGAATCCAAGAGATGGAAGAGAAAATCTCTAGAGTGGAAGACTCAGTAGCAGAAATAGATACATCAGTCAAAGAAAATACTAAAATGAAAAAAGCCATAACACAAAATGGTCAGGAAATCTGGGACACCACGAGAAGACCTAACCTGAGAATAATAGGAATAGAAGAAGGAGAAGAATATCAGGCACAGATAATGTATTCAATAAAATCATAGAAGAAAACTTTCCTAACTTAAAGAAGGAAATGCCTATAAAGATACAAGAAGCTTACAGAACACCAATTAGATATGACCCCCCAAAAAAGTCAGCGTGTCACATAATAATCAAGCCACAAAACATACAGAACAAAGAAAAAATTTTAAGAGCTGCAAAAGAAAAGGGCCAACTTACTTATAAAGGCAGACCCATCAGAATAACGCCTGACTATTCAATGGAAATGATGAAAGCAAGAAGGGCTTGGTTAGAAGTTATACAGACACTAAAAGAGCATGGCTGCCAACCTAGACTACTAAATCCAGCTAAATTATCAATCATCATAGATGGAGTAAGCAAGATATTTCATGAGAAGGTCAGACTGAAACAATACCTATCTACCAATCCGGCACTCCAGAAAGCATTAGAAGGAAAACTCCAACCTAAGGATCCCAGATACACCGACAAAACCACAAACAATCAATAATCCCACAGAATAAAAGCCCAGAGAAAGGAAATACATAGAAGCTACTACCAAAAATAGCAGGAAACATCAATCAGTGGTCACTAATATCCCTTAATATCAATGGACTCAACTCACCTATAAAAAAGCACACAATAACAAGATGGATACAAAAACAGAAGCCATCCTTCTGCTGCATAGAAGAAACACACCTCAACCACAAAGACAGACACAGGCTCAGAGTAAAGGGTTGTAAAAAGATTTTCCTATCAATGGCTGTAAGAAACAAGCTAGGTTTGCCATTCTATTATCTAATAAAGTAGACTTTAAGCTTAAAGCAATTAAAAGGGACCAAGATGGACATTACTTATTCATCGCAGGAACAATTGGTCAAGAGGAAATTTCAATCCTGAATATTTATGCCCCTAACATAAGGGCATCTACCTAGGTAAAAGAAACACTACTAAAGCTCAAATCCCACATCAGTTCTCATACCCTAATAGTGGGAGACTTCAATATCCCACTTTCACCCCTGGATAGATCAACTGAACAGAGACTCAACAGAGAATTAAGGAGTCTAACAGAGGTTATGATACAAATGGATTTAATAGATATTTACAGAAGCTTCCACCCAAATGCAAAGGAATATACATATTTCTCAACTCCTCATGGAACTTTCTCTAAAATTGACCACATAATTGATCATAAAGCAAATATCAACAAGTACAAAAAATGGAAATAATACCTTGTATCATATCAGACCACCAGGGCCTAAAGTTAGAGTTCAACAGCATAAAAAATCACAGAAAGCCTACCATCACTCAGCTGAACCACCTCTGGGTTAAGGAAGAAATTAAGAAAGATATCAAAGTCTTCCTAGAATTTAACAAAAATGAATTCACAACGTACTCAAACTTGTGGGACACAATGAAAGCAGTCTTAAGAGGAAAATTCATAGCACTAGATGCCTATATGAAAAACTTAGAGAAATCCCACACTAGAGAACTAACAGCTCAGCTGAAAGCCTTAGAACAATTAGAAGCAAACTCACTTAGAAGGAGTAGACAGCAAGAAATAATCAAACTTAGAGCTGAAATCAATACAATTGAAACAAAAAGAACAATACAAAGAATCAATGGATCTAAGAGTTGGTTCTTTGAGAAAGTTAACAAGATAGATAAGCCCTTAGCCAAACTAATCAAAAAACAGAGAGAGAGAGTGTTCAAATCAACAAAATCAGAAATGAAAAGGGGAACATAACAACAGACCCCCAGGAAATCCAGAGAATTATCAGATCATACTTTGAAAATCTGTATTCCACAAAAATGTTAAACCTAGAAGAAATGGACAGCTTTCTGGACAGGTACCATCTACCAAAATTAAATGAAAATCAGATTAATTACCTAAACAGGCCTATAACCCTTAAGAAAATTGAAGCTGTCATTAAAAACCTCCCCAAAAATAAAAGCCCTGGTCCAGATGGTTTTAGTGCCGAATTCTACCAGACATTCACAGAAGAATTACTTCCATTATTCCTCAAACTATTTCACAGAGTAGAAACTGAAGGAATATTGCCAAATTCCTTTTATGAGGCCACAATCACCCTAATACCCAAGCCACTCAAAGACACAACAGTGAAGGAGAATTACAGACCAATTTCCCTCATGAATATTGATGTGAAAATTCTCAACAAAATTTTGGCAAACCAATGTATAAAAAAATATCATCCACCACGACCAAGTAGGCTTCATCCCAGAAATGCAGGGCTGATTTAACATATGAAAAACTGTAAATGTTATCCATCATATAAACAAACTAAAGGAACAAAACCACATGATCATATCCTTAGATGCTGAAAAAGTCTTTGACAAAATCCCACACTCCTTTATGATTAAAGCCCTGGAGAGATCAGGAATACAGGGAAAATACCTAAATATAATTAAGGCGATTTAGAAGAAGCCGACAGCCAGTATCAAACTTAATGGAGAAAAACTCAAAGCAATCCCACTAAAGTCAGGAACTAGACAAGGATGTCCTCTCTCCCCTTATCTATTCAATATAGTTCTCGAAGTTTTAGCTAAAGCAATAAGGGAACGAAAAGAGATTAAGGGCATACAAATTGGAAAAGAAGAAGTGAAGCTATCTCTATTTG